>JACYXH010000611.1:461069-482074 GCA_026745465.1 Lota lota
CTACAACCATTGTCTGTGTTTAGAGCTAGCTTGTTGGGCCCAAATGTCTGTCTGTGTGTTTTATGTGGTCTGTGTATCTTGCCACGAGTGGCCTAGACACTGGTTGAGTTGTAAGCACCAATGTTAGAAAACTGGGATGGTTAAATTAGACATGGAGGTTAACTACTAAAATAACAACACAGACAATAAAATACTTCCTGAGGGGCTACGAATGTAAATTATAAAAAAGGTTATAAAATAATATTGAGATAACAATTGAGAGACAAGTACTAAATTAACAAGGATCCAAATGTTAAATCACATTGTCTACAATGAAATACTGGGGGTTTGGAAAAGAAAGAACATGGAGGGAGGAAAAAAGCCATGTGAGAGTGTGTGTATGAGCCTGAGCCTGTCTTCTTTGTGTGTGTTAGGGCCCCTGAGATAAGGGAGGCTACTCCCACACTCAGAGTGGTAGACTACACGAGAGAGGACTGCAATCTGACTTCAGATGAAACAATAGGGTTAATAAGGATATGGCTTTTACTATAATTGCTTTAGATTACAATTACGTTTGGGTCTAACAATTACTAACTTGTTAAAAGTCAGTCAGATGATCATGTTATGGCTACATTCGTCTTTTACATTTTTCTCTTCCCATATTAACAGTTGCCATTCATGCATGATGCCTGCATGTCCCCAATAGCATGTTCTCCCACAGCTCGAGACCACCACTACCATGGCTAGAGACGTACCCACACGACTGTGGGCGACCAGCAAATATGATGTCGGCTTAGTTAAAAATGCACAGCCTGTTGTGGTTAAGCCTAGCATCACTTCAGTTACAGCAGGGTTCTGCATTGTTACAGTATGTTGTTGATCTGTTGGTTTGTTCCCCAACTAAGGACCGGTGTCGCAGTAATTCTCTGCGATTCTTACACCATCTGGCGTCTGAGCGGCACAAAGCCAGCCTCTCGAAGCTCCAGTGGGACTGCCAGGATGTTGTCTTCCTAGGCCCCAACTTCACACCGGAGGACAAAACCCTCTCATCCAAGCGTATGGCCAACATTCCACAGCCAGTAACTAAGAAACAAGTAATGTCTTTAGTTGTTATGTGTTCTTATTGCAGAATGTTCATTCCCGACCACTCACTCCTGGAGGGTCCCCTATCGACTATCGTCCATGGCAAGGGACTCCAGGCTTCGGACCACGTGATCTGGTCCGCGGAAGCAGAATAAACATTCAGGGGTCTTAAGCTGGAGCGCCAGCGGGCCCCAACGCTTGGCCTTCCAGACCCAACGCGACCCTTTACCCAGACCGTGGATGAAAGAGGAGGCTGCATGATGTCAGTCCTCCTCCAACAACATGGGAACAGGTTACGCCCGGTTGCCTATTTCTCCTAAGAATTAGACCCAGTAGCAGCAGGGCTGCCCCATTGCTTATGAGCAGTGGCGGAGGCGGAAAAAGCTGTTATGGCGTCGAGAGACTTGGTGGGGTACGGCGACCTCACACTGCTCGTTCCACACGCGGTCTCTATGATCCTATTGGAACAGAAAACTTCCCATTTATCTGCAGCACGATGGTTGTAATATCATACCATCCTCCTTGACCTGCCCAACATACATGTCAGACGCTGCAATGTTCTCAATCCAGCTATCCTGCTCCATATTGAGGGAGAGGGCGAGCCGCACCACTGTTTAGCTGAATTGCAGTTGGTATGTAAGCCACGTTCTGATTTAGGGGAGGTTCCCCTTCCTGACCCCGACTACGTCTTCTACGTAGACGGCTCCGCATCCAGAGACCCGGGAACAGGTTTGACGCGCGCTGGTTATCATTTTGTTTTATATTATTAATTTTTTTATTTCTGTGGTATCTGATTATGAGACTATTTGTTCTGACTCTCGCCCCTCTCACTATTCTGCGCAGGCTGCTGAACTCGTCGCCCTCTCCGAAGCCTGCCGAGCAACAGTGGGCGCCACTGTTACCATCTACACTGACTCCCAGTACACGTTCGGCGTCGTCCACAACTTCGGGCCCTCTGGCGACACAGCCCTCTGGCGGCCTCACATCATCTGGCAAACACATTTTACACCATGACAAAATATCAGCGTTACTCGATGCCGTTCTCCTGCCCACCCAAATTGCAGTTGATAAATGCACAGCACATATGGGCGGTACCGACACTGTGTCCCTGGGTAATGACCGGGCAGACGCAGCAGCAAAGGCCGCGGCTACCCGACCTTCACCTGCTCACGTCACACTCGTTTCTACCCCGGTCGATCATGTAGCAACATCCGTCGCAAGAGGTCCAGGACCTCTCCACGTCAGACGAGCGCGCACAGTGGCACAGGAGGGGAGGGGGGGTTTTGTCGACGGCCATTAGAAAGGCCAACAGGGACGCCATGCCTCCCGGTGGCCATGTTCCCCGCCTATGCTAAATTGACACATGGGCTTGACCACGTGTCAAAAGGGGGGATGATAGATCTTATCCAACATGATTGGTACAACACAGGGTTTTCCACATACACACAAAAATACTATCAGGCATGCGTCATTTGCGCCTATCATAACATAGGCCGCGGACAGAGGGTCGAACGCGCGGCACACAACATCCCGACCTGCCCATTCGAGACAGGCCTACCCTGGACAAAGGCACTCCCTCTAGCTTTGATGTACATGAGAATGAGAGTCAGAACAAAGACCAAACTCTCACCCTTTGAAGTTTTATTTGCTAACCAACCTCCTGTAGGTACAGCGGCACCAGGAAAGCAGACGATTCCTTCCACTGCACTGTGTGAAGATGCACTGTTACAATATTGTCTCCCTGTCTAACGCTCTCTCACAGGTACGGCTCCAGGTGAAGGTACGCTGCCCCAGAAAGCTGAACACCCCCTACACTCCATCCAGCCAGGGGACCTTGTGGTCATCAAGGACTTCCGACAGAAAACATGGAGCTCACCACGACTGCTGGGACCCTTCCAAGTCCTCCTTACCACACACACGGCGGTGAGGGTGGGGGAGCAACAGTCATGGTTCCATGCCTCCCACTGCAAGAAGTACAAAGGAGCGGCCCAGACGCCCACACCAGCCCCTTGACAAAACTGATTTGCCCACACGCTCCCGCAACTAACACAAAAGAGGTGTACGACGTGCTCTGCCGCCAAAACCATAAACTGACGCCAGCAACCGTTCCACCAGGGACAGGCCTCCACCCTGCACCGGACCCCGAGGATGAGGGTCATCTCCCTCCACAGCACCTGACATCCAGTGGTTTTGCTGTGACCCGAAACCTCGCATCCACCACCAGTGCCTATCTGCCACACGAACTGTCCCATGGCCACAACATGCACCTGGTATAGAAAGGCCACGCCGGGACCATGGGCGAGGCTTATGATTCTGACTGTTATATTACTTTGTTTATTATTTTGCTTATTTTGCCTGTTCTTTCCCTTTTCTAGAGTTCTATCCGCCACAACCACGACCAATCCTCCCAAACACCATCCGCCGTGCCTCGAGCGAAGGTAACAATCGACCATTACGGCTTAGACGCCCCAGATCCCTGCTCTATCCCCGCGGCGCTTCTCGCATCCGCCGCCATTAACAGAAACAGCTCCGAACGCTGTTAACCGGGGGTAATTAACCTTACGTTCACCGAGGGGGTAACGGCCACAGTAGAAATAGACCTTTGCACTATAGTTGTCTGTGGGAACCCTTATGAGACGAGACGGATATGGTGGGACGATGTTTACTAGGGGTGTGCCAAAAAATCGATTCACAGAAGAATCTAGATTCTCATTTGCAACGATTCAAAATCGATCTGAAATGTCCAAGAATCGATTTAATAAATAAATAAAATCAGCTGGCTGTTCGCCTCCATTTTTGTAACTAGCCTACGTCCGGACGTCACCACGCGCACGCAGCCGTTTTTTGAACGTGAGTGGCAAATCACTAAAACAAAGAGGAAGCAAATATGGATGAGAGGGAGATCCAACCAGCCCCGTCTTCACTTAAAGCTAAAGTTTGGCATCATTTCGGTTTTTACCGAATGCCTGGAAGCACTGCGCTGGACATGACACACACAGTTTGCAAGCTTTGCAAAACGAAGACCAAGTACTTCGGCAGCACAACAAATGCGCGGGCTCATATTAATAGGCATCACCCGGAGCTCAGCGACACGGAGCAGAGTCAGCCGCCAGCTGCAAACCAACGCACACTGCAGTGCTGCTTCACAAAACTTCCTGCCAACTCCGAGAGGGCAAAAAAAAATAACTCGGTCTATCGCCTGCTTCATCGCCAAAGACCTAAGGCCTTACAGTGTGGTGGAGAACGTTTGCATGTTACAGACAGCGGAGCCAAGGTACGCCATACCGTCCCGCAAGTTTTTCACTGAGACAGCTGTGCCACAGCTTTACAATGAGACTAAAAGAAAGGTTACCAATGCCCTAACCGAAACGACCAGAGTGGCACTAACATGCGATGCATGGACATCAAGAGCAACCAAGTCTTTTGTGACATTCACCGCTCACTACATAACTGATACGTGGGTGCTCGAATCCCGTGTTTTGCAAACTCGTGTGATGCACGAGAGCCATACAGCCGTAAATGTCAATGCCATGTTTCACTCTGTTGCTAATGAATGGGAGCTGACGGTCTCGGATCTGGTGATTGTGACTGATAATGCTGCCAACATGCTCGCCGCTGCACAGATTGACAACTTGGCACACATTGCATGTTTTGCCCATACTCTCAACCTGGCTGTACAACGAGCTCCGAAGCTCACCACGGTGTCACGACTGCTTGGGAGGATCAGGCGAATTACTGGTTTCTTCCACCGCAGCGCCGTTGCAAATCATGAACTGCTGGAAAAGCAGAAACTTCTGCAGTTACCGGTGCACAAACTGAAAACGGATGTCGCTACACGCTGGAACAGCGCGCTGGACATGATAGAACGATTCCTAGAGCAGCAGCCTGCTATTTGTGCCGCGCTGCTCTCCCCCCAGGTGAGAAAATCTGGAAGTGACATCTGCACACTCAGCGACACCGACATCTCCACTGCTGAGGAAATAGCATCGGCACTGAAACCAATGAAAGACGCAACCCACATGATGTCAGAGGATTCTACGCCTACACTCTCAGTTATTGCTCCTTTGCATGCTCAATTTCTGCATGACACGGAGGCAGCTGGCGTTGCTGCTGCTGACACACCAGTTATTCGGGAAATCAAATTGGCAATCCACAATGATCTGGCGAAAAGATACAGTTCTGCACGGGATAAGCGCATGCTGTACTCTGCTTCCTTTTTGGACCCCAGATTCAAGGGCCTGCCTTTCCTCACTGAGGAGGACCAGCTGGAAATCCATGCCAATGTAGTTGCAGAGGCTGCATCACTTGAGGTAAATTATCTGTTCTTGAGTAATATATATTTTCTAAAATGTGTAAGACAGTTATGCTTGCTGAAAATGGATGTAATATTTAAAGGTGTTAACTGTAATGGTAACAACTTACAATAAGGTTAATTAGTTAACAGTAGTTAACTTCATTAGTTAACATTAACTAATAATGAACTGCACTTATACAGCATTTATTCATCTTTGTTAATGTTAATTTCAACATTTACTAATACTTTATTAAAAACTTGTTAACATGAGTTAATGTACTGTGAACTAACATGAACAAACAATGAACAGCTTTATTTCTATTAACTAACATTAACAAAGATTAATAAATACTGTAACAAATGTATTGCTCATTGTTAGTTCATATTAGTTAATACATTAATTAATGTTTAAATGAACCTTATTGTAAAGTGTTACCACTGTAATCTTACACTGCAAAATAATAACTTAAAGGATTAAAGTCATCAGAATTATGTAACTATCTGGAAATTTGCTGCGGGGCGAGGGCTTCAACAACCTCTCTCTTTTTTGACCATACATGTGTTTGCATCCCTGTAATTGATTATGACTGACATGATTGTTGAATTGTTTCTGTAGAGACAAGTGAACTCAGAAGAGGCTGAGGTTGAGTCTGAGACACCACAGCAAGAAGAAGGCCCTGCTCCAAAAAGAAGGCCCTCTGCACTGGTCACGCTATTGGGCAAGACATTTACTGAGGTCAGTGTTGTCCATAGATCTGCCAGCTCCAGAGCTGAAGAGGAACTGAAGAAGTATTTTGAAGCCTGTTGTAGCAAATTATACAACTCGTGGCTGGGCTGATTCAAAAGGCTAAGACAAATGGATATCCGTAGTTATTTTATTTCATATGCTGCAGCATACAAAAGACGCAGTTTCAAAGGCAACTCCACACTGGGTAGAGTTCTCGAGAAAAGGCGCGCTGAGCAAAGGAAGGACGGTCTTTTGTAGAGTAAAATAAACAATCATTTAAACGTAACACTAGATGGCGTCCTCTACCATCTATAACTGGTTCAATGCACAGCTAAAGCCAGACCTCTAGTCGTATCTTATCATATATGGCGCCACCTGGATTTTATGGCAGGTCCTCTGTGCGGTCAGGGCAACAGGCACATAATAGATGAGAGAACTTGCTCTGGAGTTTCTCTCATAGAACAAAGCACCATACAGGAATGCAAGGACAGGCAACTGTGAGGAGGTAGATAATTAAAAGAAAACAAATAGGACACTATAATGTGCTCACAACAACTTGAGTGCCTAAACCAAACCAACTAGTTGAGGTGAGTTAACTTTGGAATAGGGCCTGAGGTCATTTTCCCATCACAATTCCCCCCTTTCGATCATATTTGATCGATCAAAAGGAAAAATGACGAAGAAAATAAAACAACGCAGTACAGTACAATCAAACAAAATCATACAACAAAAAGATAGTAAAATGCTGGTTGACGCACATATGGCTCCTTGAAAAAACCCATAAGGTCAGGACTTTAAACCCGCCTTACTGATGGGGAAAAAGGTGCGATATGCTTGCACAGCCAGTGGACCGTACACTCTAAAGAAAGTCATCATCAGAGGAGATGGCATAGTCTGAGAAAGTGTAAGGAGGGGGATGGTCGGTATGGGACGAGGTAGTGGACAACAGAGGAGAGGACTCGAGCTGGGCAAATGTGTTAGCCATCGGAGGTGCAGAGGGTAATTGGCCCACTGTGCGCTCGATGGTGCGGATGACGAGGCTGCGAACACAGGGAACAATACAACAACCGCACGTGGCGAGGATGGCTACACCAATGGAAAGTGATGCGAAGAGAGACAATGCTAATGCCCTCCAACGTCCAAACCATGCAGCCATCATATTTCCGAAAGGGTCAGTTACCCCCGAGTTCTCCGCAAGCTCCTCGGACAGGGCCGTAAGGCCCGCCAGTCCTTTGGTGATGGAGCCGTCCGGAGCGGTGTTATTGGGGATGAACGTACAACAATTATCCCCAAACATTGTACAAACGCCTCCTTTCTCTGCCAGCAACATGTCCAGTGCAATTCTATTTTGCCAGGTCATGAGGCTGGTTTTGTCCAGCTGCTCGTGAATTCCACGGACCGAATCACGGGTAAAATTAATAAATCGTTGTTGATTATAATAAATGTAATTTATCCAGTCTACATTTTTGTTCGTAGTTGACCACCAAAAGAGGATGGACTCGAAACCCGCCGCGATCTGGTTTCTAGCCTTAAATTCATCAGGAACTCCTCTCGGGACACCAATACCATCTATATACACATGTTTGTCGAAACTACCGCCTGGGTTTGAACGGCGGGCACGATGTAGAATGGAGGGGTCCATACGTTGTAGGGTAACGGGATTAATGGGTAAGACATAAAAGGGCATGATGAGCTGTACCATCGCACAAGTTCCCGTCCACTGTTTCGGGAGGAAAGGGAAAATGGCGGCCCCTCCACAATACCACCAAACGTCGGCTCTCGACAGGGATTGGTCTGTGAACAAGGCGGAGGAATACGGGCTATGGCTATCAGTGACGTCGGTGGTGGAGTTGCACCACCGAAGAGTGCCTACAGCCTCCCCCCCAAGGAGAGTGCGAGAGTGGCAGGTGTAATTGGCCATAACAGGTCGGAAATAGGGAGGTTTATGCCGCTCTGTGATGGGCAGTGAATGGTGGTACGGGGCACAAGACATATTAACGGGCAAGTCCGTAAACAAGGATAGTACACAATTATACCCAGCCAGATTAGTTTGTGGGTCGACATATAACGGCATTGTGCCCAGAAGGGGACGAGCTGGGGCGCATGCGACACACTCAGAGACCTGTAAGTCTCCAGCTGAGAACAACATCCAGTCTAACCAGATATTCTCCGACACAAACCCAGTTTCCAGGGCCACAGTGTCCCTGGAGTTGTTAACCTGGACGCTGCGAAAAGGATTATCAGTCAAGCCTGCGGCGGGCAGTCCAAGTGGGAAGTCGGGTGAGCCTAGGGTCGCGGTGGAAGACACACGGACGTCGAGGAAAAAGATCCCTGTTGGGTCATTCCCTGAGTTGGAAACCCCCATAGAGAACAGTCGAGAATCTGTACGTGTGGGGTCTTTCAGGGTAATGAGTAAGGGATTACAGTCGTTGGCTGAACATTTTCGAACTACCGCACCAGCTTTAACGACTGAGAGACGTGTTTTCAGGCCTCGATCGCTCCCCGCAGGCATAGGATAACCCCAATCTATGTATGACGTAGTCCAACATGCGTTATGCCAGCTACCGCATTTTCTGTCGCTCTGTGTATTTTCATGCATATAACATATGTAAACGTCGTCCCATCGTATGCGTCGCGTCTCATACGGGTCCCCACAGACAACTATAGTACAAAGGTCTATTTCTACAGTGGCCGTTACTCCCTCTGTGAACGTAAGGTTAATTACCCCCTGTTGCCAGTGCTCGGCGCTATCCCTATTAATGGCGGCGGATGTGAGGTTACCTAAGCAAATAAGGAGAAACGCCGCGGGGAAGAGCAAGGGTCTGGGGCGTCTAAGCCGTATTGGTCGATAGTTCCCTTCGCTCGAGACCCTGCGAGTGGTGTAAAGGACGCATGACCAGGAGGTCACTAAAGCGGTTACAAATGCAAACATGCCCCATCCAATTTCTGTTAGCGTGAGGTATGGGGACGAGGGTGCAACCGGAGTTACTGGTGCAGAGGTGGGAGTTCCTACGGTAATGTTGTTTGGGTTACTACGGCGATGGTGATTGGGAAGGTTGGTCGTGTTTGTGGCGGATAGACCTCTAGGCATGTGAAAGAACAGACAAAATAAACAAAGGATTATAATAGTCAGACCCATAAGCCACGTCCATGGTTCCAGCGTGGTCTTTCTATACCAGGTGCACGTTGTAGCCATCGGACAGTCTATGTGGCAGGTGGGCACTGTTGATGGGTCTCCTGACTTTGGATCACAGCAAAACCACTGGATGTCAGGTGCTGTGTAGGGAGATGATTCTTCATCCCTGGAGTCCGATGCAGGATAGAGGCCCGTCCTTGTTGGAACGGCTACTGGCGTCAATTTATGATTTTGGAGGCAGAGCACGTCGTACACCTCCTTTGTATTGGGTGTGGGAGTGTGTGTGCATGGGCAAATCAGTTTTGTTAAGGGGCTGGTGTGGGTGTCTGGACCGCTCCTTTGTACTTCTTGCAGTGGGAGGCATGGACCCATGACTGTCGCTCCCCCACCTTCACCGCCGTGTGTGTGGTAAGGAGGACTTGGAAGGGTCCCAGCCATCGTGGTGATTTCCATGTTTTCCGTCTGAAATCCTTGATGACTACCAGGTCTCCTGGCTGGATGGAGTGCAGCGGGTGCTCAGCTTTCTGGGGCAGCGCTGCATTCACTTGGAGCCGTACCTGTGAGAGAGCATTAGACAAGGAGACACAATATTGTAACATTTCATCTTCACACAGTGTAGTGGAAGGAATCGCCCGCTTTCCTGGTGCCGCTGTACCTACAGGAGGTGGGTTAGCAAACAAGACTTCAAAGGGCGAGAGTTTGGTCCTTGTTCTGACTCTCATTCTCATGTACATCAAAGCAAGAGGGAGCGCCTTCGTCCAGGGTAGGCCTGTCTCTGTGCCGATTTTCGCGAGCTTTGCCTTTAATGTTCCGTTCTCACGTTCCACTGCACCACCGCTCTGTGGGTGGTACGAGCAATGGTATTTGAGATCGATGCCGAGGTAGGTGCCAATCTCTTTGATGGCCTGGTTAACGAAATGTGAGCCGTTGTCGCTAGATAGTTTTGCGGGAATGCCCCATCGTGGCACAATTTCCGTTAGTAGTGCTTTTGCAACTACTCCTGCCGTTGCCTTTGAGGCAGGGAACGCTTCAACCCATTTAGACCACATGTCGACCATCACAAGGCAATAGCGTTTGCCTTCCGATGGTCCTAGTTCAACAAAATCCATCATGATGTGTTCGAATGGGCGTGTTGGGCTGTCGTGTGCTGCGTGTTCGACCCTCTGTCCTCGGCCTACGTTATGATTGGCACAAATGACGCAGGCCTGACAATATTTTTGTGCGTATGTAGAAAACCCTATGGTGTACCAATCCTGTTGGATAAGATCCATCATCTCCCCTTTTGACACGTGGTCTAGCCCATGTGTCAATTTAGCATAAGCGGGAAACATGGCCACCGGGAGGCATGGCTTCCCTGTAGGGCCTTTCCAATGGCCGTCGACAAACACCGCCCCCCTTTTGTGCCACCGTGCACGCTCGTCGGATGTGGAGAGTTCCTGGACCTCTGCGATGGACGCAGCCACATGACCGACCGGAGTAGAAACGAGTGCGGTGTCAGCAGGTGGAGGTCGGGTAGCCGCGGCCTTAGCTGCTGCGTCCGCCCTATCATTACCCAGGGACACAGCGTCAGTACCGCCCGTATGCGCTGAGCATTTAACAACTGCAATCTGGGTGGGCAGAAGAATGGCATCGAGTAACGCAGATATTTTATCATGGTGCAAAATGTGTTTGCCGGATGACGTGAGGAAACCTCTGTGTCGCCAGAGGGCCCCGAAGTCATGGACGACGCCGAACGCGTATTGGGAGTCGGTGTAGATGGTGACAGAGGCGCCCGCTGCCGCACGGCAGGCTTCGGTAAGGGCGACGAGTTCGGCAGCCTGCGCAGAGTAGTGAGAGGGGAGAGAGCCAGAACAAACCGTCGCATAATCAGAAACCACAGAAAACCCCGCGCGCGCCAAACCTGTTTCCGGGTGTCTGGAGGCAGAGCCGTCTACGTAGAAGACATAGTCGGGGTCAGGAAGGGGAACCTCCCCTAGATCAGGACGCGGCTTACAGACCAGCTGTAATTCAGCCAAACAGTGGTGTGGCTCGCCCTCTCCCTCAATAGGAAGCAGGGTGGCAGGATTGAGAACATTGCAACGTCTAATATGTATATTGGGCAGGTCAAGGAGGATGGTATGATATTTCAACCATCGTGCCGCAGAAAGATGGGACGTTTTCTGTTCTAAGAGGATCATAGAGACCGCATGTGGAACAAGCAGTGTGAGGTCGCCGTACCCCACCAAGTCTCTTGATGCCAGAACAGCTTTCTCCGCAGCCGCCACTGCTCGTAAGCAATGGGGCAGCCCCGCTGCTACGCGGTCTCATTTCGAGGAGAAATAGGCAACCGGGCGTAACCTGTTCCCATGTTGTTGGAGGAGGACTGACGTCATGCAGCCCCCTCTTTCATCCACAGTCTGGGTGAAGGGTCGCGTTGGGTCTGGAATGCCAAGTGTTGGGGCACGCTGGAGCACCAGTTTGAGGTCTCTAAACGCTCGTTCAGCGTCCGCGGACCAGAGAACGTGGTCCGAAGCCCGGAGTTCCTTGCCATGGACAATAGACGACAGGGGACCCTCCAGAAGTGAGTAGTTGGGAATGAAAGTTCTGCAATAAGAACACATACCCAGAAAAGACAAGACTTGTTTTTTAGTTACTGGCCGTGGAATGTTGGCAATGGCATCCACACGCGTGGATGAAAGGGCTTTCCCCCCTGGTGTGAGGTTGTGGCCTAGGAAAACAACGTCCTGGCAGACCCACTGAAGCTTCGAGAGGCTGACTTTGTGCCCCTCAGACGCCAAGTGGTGTAAGAGTCGCAGAGAATCACTCCGACACTGGTCCTTAGTCGGGGAACAAACTAACAGATCATCAACATACTGTAACAATGCAGAGCCCTGCTGTAACAGAAGTGATTCCAAGCTTAATTTCAGTGCTTCATTATAAATGGTAGGTGATTCGCAGTAGCCTTGTGGCAAGCGAGTCCATGTGTAGGGCTTTCCCCCGAAGTCAAAAGCGAACCAGAATTGGCTGTCTGGGTGTACAGGAATGCTAAAGAAAGCATTCGCAAGGTCCACCACTGTGAACCACCTGGTGTCAGGCGGTATTTGGGACAAGATGGTGTACGGGTTCGGGACATTAGGTGCGCGTGCATGGACCGCCTGGTTAACGGCCTGTAAGTCCTGCACGAAACGCCATTCAACAGGTCGTCCGTCAAGCCGTGCTTTCCTGACAGGAAAAATAGGAGTTCTCACTGGAGAGTTAGTACAAGGAATTATGACACCTGCGTCCACCAGAGAGGTGAAGACAGGTGTAATGCCTGCAATGCAGTCCTGTTTCAGTGGATACTGATAACGACATGGACGGTAGTCAGATTTAGGAGTAACCACAACAGGCAATGCATTTCTGACTAAGCCGACATCATATTTACTGGTCGCCCACAGTCGTGTGGGCACGTCTCGTAAGTCAGGGTGGATTGTCGAGGTCCTTGTTGCGGTCATGTCGTTTACCATGGTAGAAGTGGAGTCAAGTCGTGGGAGAACATGCAATTGGGGACGCGCCAGCATCATGCATGGTGCGAGGAAAGTGAGACTTAAGCGTCGAACCCCACAGGCACGAGACACCGCTGTGTCCGGATGTGAGGGATCGGTCTGCCAGTCAGTGATGTGGGTACACATGGTGACGAACGGCCCCAGGTCCCTCCATCGCATGTCTGGTGCCTTTGCCAGAGAAATATGAGGGGTAGAGTTAAACACATCAAACAACAACTGTTGTTTGGGATCAAGGCGAATCGCCACTGCTGCCTGTGTAGTTGACCAAAAAATAAATAAACTCTCAATAGTGACCTCTAGTGGCGAAAAAAATTCAGTGGCATAATCAATGTCAGGGCCCTGTGATAAGTGGGCGGTGACATGTAAATGTTCAGCCTGCATGTGTTGAAGCGCGGGACACAGCTTGAGTGTCAGACCAATGAGATGTGTTGCATCATTGTGGTGCACGCCCCATTGATACACGTAGGTGGGAGGGTGTTTCAGTGTGGGGTGCGAGGCGAGCACGTGCGTGGACGCGCATTGGGTGATAGCTATCCCTGTGGCTGTAGAGGTCAAGCAAATACCAAGTGTGATCATGAGGTCTCTGCCTAATAAGTTAAACGGACAACATTTGCTATACAAAAAAGAATGTTTCAAGCGTGTTTGCCCTGCGGGGTCTGTTGGGCTACCATATACACATGACATTGGAATAGTAAATACTTCTTTTATGCCCACTCCCGAAGACCCCAGTGACACTACAAATCGGCCTGACTCTTTAACATTAGGATGATCTTTTAATGTTAACACGCTGTTTGTGGCCCCTGAATCAACAATAAAAGTGGTGTCCTGTCCGTTTACACACATTGTTGTTAACGGTAGCTTCTGATATGCATCTGAAACCATGTGTGCATATGTCCCTGTGGCGTTCTGTCTTTCTACTTTCTCAAGCCTTTCTAGCGTTCTAACAATCTGTGTGTGCACGTCAGTAGATGTTGTCAATAGGTTAGTATGTGTTGTGGAAGCAAGCAGTTCTTCATTGCGGTGTGCGTGTGGGTGTTTGTTACCGCCTTGTCGTTCGTCCTCGTCCGGTCGCACCATCGCCTCTCCGCATGTCCACCCGGTCGCCAGTCAATCAGCCTGTTGTGGTCCTCCTCTCCCCCAACCGTCACCCTGTCTGTCCCGTCTTTGCTGTGGGCAGTGTTTTCGCCAATGGTCGCTGGCTCCACAGCTATAGCACCTTCGGTCTCTCATGTCGGGTCCTTGATTTTCGCCGTTAGGCCGTCTTCCTCCTCTCCGTGGACCATTTACACCTCGTGGTGGCCCCCTCTGCCGGTATCGGGGGTACCAGTCTTGCTCTTTAGGCTGGTTTCCCTGGTTGTAGGCCAAGTCTGTGACCGTCTGCATCAAAGCGAGTTGAATTCGGTCTGCGTCTCGGACTGTTGTGCGTCCTCGGCTGTTCTGCTCTTCTCGTAGCTTCGTCTCGATAGCCCGTAGCTGCGTCTCAGCTGTCCGCCGCTGTGTCTCAGCTGCTAGTAGCCTCGCCGCCGTATCCCGCAGCTTCGTCTCAGCATGGAGAGCGTGCTTGCGGATTTTTACGAGTCGTGCAGTTTTAAACCCGACGCACGTATCGTATACACTGTCCCTGATCGGGGGTAGGAGGCCATCCAGAAATGCCTTGCTTAGGTGACATTCCCACGTGCTTCTCTCGTTCTGGTCGTCCCCAGGGCCTGGTTCGACTGTGCCGCTGTATTGTTCGAATACCGCGTGGAGGCGAGTGTAATATTGTTCTACACCCTCGTCTGCTGTTTGTTTGCAGGCCTCGATTGCTACCATGTCCACTTTTGGGGGAAAGGCAGCGATTATAGCTGCGCCGATAGTGCCGATGTAGGTGACGTAGCCGTCATTAGCGGCATTCGTCCACTCGACATGTATCATGATAGCCGCAGGGTCATCTCGGAGGACCGCTTTAATTTTGCTAAAATTCGCCGCTCCTAGTTTATGCATCAGCAATCTCCGTATTTCAACCAGGGTTGGTCGGAACTCGTGGCAAAAGAGAGTAAACTCAGCGGAGAATTTCGCTCCACCCGCCGTGATATCTGGCAGGTGACTCATCGCGTCCCTCAGCTCGGTATCAGGCCAGGGTCGGTAGACGAGCATCGCACGGCCATCACCTCGATCATGGGGAAAGTCTGTTGTGATGACAATGAAGCCACGGAGAGATTGTGTCCGAGCTCCGTCTTTGTGGTTTTTCCGTCGCATGAAGAGAAAGCGTCAACGTGGGTCGGCGAGTCGCCGTAGGGCAGGTCAGCGTCAGGGTCTTGAAGCTGCGGTCCTGTAGAGGGTCCTGGCGTGGTTGGTAAGGGAGAGTAGGCTGGAGGCGCAGAAACGGCGGCTGGGCCTCTGTCTCTGAGAGTCATTCGGTGTCCTGAGGGTGATCCTTTCCGTCCGGTCCGAAGAAGGGATTGCAAGGATGGGTAGAGAGATCCAGATGGTTCTCCGGCTGGGGTGGGGGAGGGTTGCGCTGGTCGGGCCTGGTTCTGGGCAGTGGATGGTGGACACACGTCGAGGTCCGGGCGTACCTTCAGAAACGTAGGAGCAGTAACAAAGGATGGGTCACTGTACTTCACAATTTCTTTCCCTGCTCTCTTCCTTTCTCTAAGTTCTGCTTCAGTTTCCCAAAGTTTAAGAGCTTTGGCTTGACTTTCATAAATAGCCAAGGTCTCGGTTTTTACTGTTTTCTTTTTCAGTAATTTGTCCTTCTCCGCCCCTAATTGATTATCTAGTTTATTTATTTGATTTACTGAAAAACTTCCCCCTTGGGGGAAACCACAATGTTTATACCAGTATTCCACATGCGCTATCGCATGCGGCCCGTACTTCTGTACCATAAATTCCTCAATGTTCCCTGAAGCCTCTCGCGGCTTACCATTGTTATTACCCATGCTTTATTTATATAGATAATTAGTAATAATCCCCTGTTGTTTCTTCCCGCACAACAGTAATGTTAGTGAGATAATACTAGTCCGGATAATATTTCACCACTTTTAAATAGTTACACAGATAATGATCTAGTTATTTATTTTCGCTACAAAAAAATTTGAAATTAAAAAATTTGAAATAAAAAAATTAAATATTAAAACTTTCCAAAATATTATTCCAATGACCTACAGCTACCGCACCGCTGTGGCTTTACATACAGCAACCGCACCGCTGTGATCAACCGACAGCTACCGAACCGCTGTGGTTCTTAACACCAGCAACCGCACCGCTGTGTTGCACCTCCAGCTACCGAACCGCTTTAATTTTAACTAGTATTTTACAAGTTTGTATTAGCCACCCAAAACAGCTCACCGTAAGTTGTGTTTTGAGTTCGTTGGATCCCGGTGGTGACAGTCGTCCGGAGATCAGGGACGTGGTCCTCTCTTCACTCGATATGATGCTCGGTGGTAGAGACACGTTTTCCCGTGGATTGCGATTCCCCTCCGTCCCGTCCTTCCTTTCGACGATCAACCTCGGGATCCTGTTCGTGACGCCAAGTGTTGTAGCAAATTATACAACTCGTGGCTGGGCTGATTCAAAAGGCTAAGACAAATGGATATCCGTAGTTATTTTATTTCATACGCTGCAGCATACAAAAGACGCAGTTTCAAAGGCAACTCCACACTGGGTAGAGTTCTCGAGAAAAGGCGCGCTGAGCAAAGGAAGGACGGTCTTTTGTAGAGTAAAATAAACAATCATTTAAACGTAACACTAGATGGCGTCCTCTACCATCTATAACTGGTTCAATGCACAGCTAAAGCCAGACCTCTAGTCGTATCTTATCATATATGGCGCCACCTGGATTTTATGGCAGGTCCTCTGTGCGGTCAGGGCAACAGGCACATAATAGATGAGAGAACTTGCTCTGGAGTTTCTCTCATAGAACAAAGCACCATACAGGAATGCAAGGACAGGCAACTGTGAGGAGGTAGATAATTAAAAGAAAACAAATAGGACACTATAATGTGCTCACAACAACTTGAGTGCCTAAACCAAACCAACTAGTTGAGGTGAGTTAACTTTGGAATAGGGCCTGAGGTCATTTTCCCATCACAAGCCCCTCCCCTGTCTCTGTCAGAGAACCCGCTCAGCTGGTGGAGGACCCATCAGACAGCTTTTCCTCTGTTAGCTGGACTGGCTAAGCGATACTTGTGTATACCTGGCACTAGTGTTGCAGCTGAGAGAGTTTTCTCCACCGCTGGAGATATAGTGACAGCACAGCGAAGTAGTCTCACTCCTGCACATGTTGATCAGCTTCTTTTCCTACAAAAGAACCTGAATGTTGCATCTGCAAATGGACAGTAACCTTGGACACAGTTCATGTCCAGTTTTTTTCATGATTTGTTGAAAATCATATAATCAGTTGCACAGTTTACAGTTTTATTGTTGCAAGAGACACTGTCATGAACATTTCAGAGACAGGTAGCTTAGGGGTACTATTTTTCATTTTGAAAGAAGCACTTTATTTTCATAACTTGTTGTTCTTTAAGTTACTGAGTCTGACTGAGAAATATAGATGTTTTTTTTTGTCTTCACCGGTTGTATTCTACATGATGTTTGTGGTAAACTGCAACTTTCCTGGGAAATGCATTTATTTTCAACCATTTTGTATTATGAAGAAGCACTTTATTTTTGTTCCAACTTATTTTATAGCTAGCTACTAATGAGTAGCAATTGAGAACCAGACAATGTTTTGATAAAAGGCACTTCCCTGAGAATTGAACTTAATAAATGTGAAAAAGACACTTTAATGTCTCCGTTTGTCATTCTGTATAGCAAAGCAGATGAGAGTAGATCATGATCAGAAACCCGATTAGAAATCATTATGGATAAAATCGAATAGTTTTGAATCGAAAATCTTTTTAAATTGAAAATCGATTTTGAATCGAATCGTGGCCTCAAGAATCGGAATCGAATTGAATCGTTAGATGGTAAAAGATTCCCACCCCTAATGTTTACGTATCACATCACATTGCTATATGTTCAGAAATTGCACTAGCTGGCATAACGCATGTTGGACCACGTCATACACAGATTGGGGGTATCTTATGCCTGCGGGGAGCGATCGCAGCCTGAAAACACGTCTCTCAATCGTTAAAGCTGGCGCTGTAGTTCGAAAATGTTCAGCCGACGACCGTAATCCCTTACTTATTACCCTGAAAGCCTTTCCTCCCAAAACAATAGACGGGAAGGTGTGTGCTAGTACAGCTCGTCATGCCATTTTATGTCCTACCCATTGATCCCGTTACACTGCACCATACGGACCCCTCCCTCCTACATCGCGCCCGTCGCTCAAACCCAGGTGGTAGCTTCGACAAACATGTGTATATACTGTAGATGACATTGGTGTCCCTAGAGGGGTCCCTAACGAATTTAAAGCTAGAAACCAGAAAAGGCGGGCTTCGAGTCCATCCTCTTTTGGTGGTCAACTACTAACAAAATGTAGACTGGATAAATTACATTTATTACAATCAACAGCAATTCATTAATTTCACTCGAGATTCTGTATGTGGAATTCACGAGCAGCTGGACAAAACCAGCCTCAAGACCTGGCAAAATAGAATTGCACTGAACATGCTGCAGGCGGAGAAAGGAGGCGTTTGTAAAATAAATGTTTGGGGATACTTGTTGTACGTTCATCCCCAATAACACCGCTCCGGATGGCTCCATCACCAAAGGACTGGCGGGCCATACGGCCCTGTCCGAAGAGCTCGCGGAAAACTCGGGGGTGACTGACCCCTTCGGGGATATGATGGCTACGTGGTTCGGACGTTGGAAGGATTTTGCATTATCCCTCTTCGCATCAGTCGCCATAGGTACAGCCATCCTCGCCACGTGCGGTTGTTGTATTGTTCCCTGTGTTCGCAGGCTCGTCATCCGCACCATTGAGCGTACAGTGGGCCAATTATCCTCTGCACCTCCGATGAGTCACACATTTGCCCAGCTTGCATTCTCTGTTGCCCACACCCTGCCCCGCCCCGATTGTTCCCCTCCTTTTGCCTCAGAATCTGCCTCCTGCCTCCACCTTGTTTAGATTGTACGGTCCACTGGCTGTGCAACCATATCGCACCTTTTTCCCCATTAAAAAGGCGGGTTTAAAGTCCTGACCTTATGGGGTTTTTCAAGGTGCCATATGCGCGACGGCCGGCACTGAGAGTTGATTTTGCTTATTACATTATACGATTTTGTTTGATTTTCTATTATTACATTATACGATTTTGATTATTACATTATACGATTTTGTTTGATTTTCTATTATTACATTATACGATTTTGTTTGATTTTCCATTTGACATTATACATTATACACTTTGTTGGATTTTCTACACTATACGATTTTGCTTAATTTTCTCTTACTACTTTATTGTACGATTTTCTTGATTTTGCATTACTGCATTATATATTATATATATATATACATATATATAAGTTGATGCTTGTTAAACTTTCTGGAAAAATAGCACACTGGGTGATCTATTCCCTCCGCATCTTCCTGTAGTAGAACAGCGCCAGCCCCCACCCCGCTTCCATCTACCTCGATTTTGACAACGATTTTAACAACGAGTCTATTGAAGACTTAGCACACTGGGTGATCTATTCCCTCCGCATCTTCCTGTAGTAGAACAGCGCCAGCCCCCACCCCGCTTCCATCTACCTCGATTTTGAACGGCATGGCAAAATCCGAAGCCGCCAGCACGGGGGTGTGACACGGGTGCATTGAGGTTGTCAAACGCAATCTGACAATCTGAAGACCACACAAACTCCACCTTGGGGCTCAATAAATGAGTTAGTGGCTGAGCAACAGTCGAAAAGTTACGGCAGAAAGCTCTGTAGTTTTAAGCCTCCAGCTTAAGACTTTTAAGCCTCCAGCTTAAAAGGCCTGATTGATTGCAGCTGCCAAACCAGCTTCATTTTGGGAAAATTTTTGAGAGTAAGGAAGTGGGCCAAGGCTTGAGTGTTAACTGATAACATCTTTGCATTTAACAGGCGTGTCGTGTGTAGTCACATTAGGTTCCGGGGTGCTGTGAGTATTGTTTTGTTTTGCAAAGTACCTTAGTAAGAGAGGATTTCTGTTTAACCTTTTGTGTTATTCTGAAGGTAGAAGTCTTCCTTTTCAGAATCTTTTTGTTATATTCTGTTTTTGATTTCCACAGCACCCATCTGCCTTTTTTCCGTTTGTAAACTCCTTTGTTAAATTTGCCCTATTCACAATAAATGTCCTTTCAAATACCAATTACACCTGGTTTTATGTTTATGCCCTGATACCCCTAGCTACAGGACGTAACACAATTATTCATACCCCTTTCCCTAGATTTGTTTGGGTCGATTTTGTTGATAACTTTTTCTTTTGCGTTTTATTTGTTGCATCTGTTACTATGGTATACAATAAGCCTGTTTTATTATGTCTTCCCGCAAAAAAATCTATTCTGTTCAAAAAAATAAAGGGAACACAATGTAACTCCAAGTCAATCACACTTCTGTGAAATCAACCTGTCCACTTAGGAAGCAACACTGATTGACAATACATTTCACATGCTGTTGTGCAAATGGAATAGACAACAGGTGGAAATTATAGGCAATTAGCAAGACACCCCCAATAAAGGAGTGGTTCTGCAGGTGGTGACCACAGACCACTTCTCAGTTCCTATGCTTCCTGGCTGATGTTTTGGTCACTTTTGAATGCTGGCGGTGCTTTCACTCTAGTGGTAGCATGAGACGGAGTCTACAACCCACACAAGTGGCTCAGGTAGTGCAGCTCATCCAGGATGGCACATCAATGCGAGCTGTGGCAAGAAGGTTTGCTGTGTCTGTCAGCGTAGTGTCCAGAGCATGGACAGGCCAGTACATCAGGAGACGTGGAGGAGGCCGTAGGAGGGCAACAACCCAGCAGCAGGACCGCTACCTCCGCCTTTGTGCAAGGAGGAGCAGGAGGAGCACTGCCAGAGCCCTGCAAAATGACCTCCAGCAGTGTGTCTGCTCAAACGGTCAGAAACAGACTCCATGAGGGTGGTATGAGGGCCCGATGTCCACATGTGGGGGTTGTGCTTACAGCCAACACCGTGCAGGACGTTTGGCATTTGCCAGAGAACACCAAGATTGGCAAATTCGCCACTGGCGAACGTTGTTCCTTTGTTACTTTGTAACGTTGTTACGCCCTGGAGAACGTTCTGCTGCCTGAAACATCCTCCAGCATAACCGGTTTGGCAGTGGGTCAGTCATGGTGTGGGGTGGCATTTCTTTGGG
>JACYXH010000611.1:492866-602972 GCA_026745465.1 Lota lota
TTTGAAATGGCAAGATGCATGCACTGTAAACGCGAATGAGTAAGCAGAACTTAAAAAAAGTGATTCAAGTACTCTTGACTTAAAAGTCAAACAAAAAAGACATCAAATTAAAAGTATGTTTTCTATTCAGATGTTTAGTAGAAACTTTTCTTGCCCAGTATTTTAGGAAAAAAATATATAAAAATAGAAAATATTCAAACTCAGAAAAGCTCAAATTACATTAAGAAAATATCATTATGTCACAAATAGCTTATAAAATGTTAATACAACATTACCAGGGGGCATCAGCAAGTCTTTGGTGGTGACCAAAAATTAGAGTTTAGAAAGATTATTTGCCCACACCTGTGCCTTTTAGCACAAAATTAAACGATATATTTAATAATAATAGTAATGAAAATAATTAAGCAATTATATATGTAATAATTAAATAAACAATTACAAAGGCACACTTTTGGGGCCATCTGGTTGTAAACTTGCAGTGCAGCAATGTATAAACACATTGCTTGTAAATTCTTCACAACTAAAACTGCTAACATTTCAAAACGGTACATTAACATGTACAAAGGCAGTGTGTAGCATTCCTTTGGCTATCTGGTTCAAATCTAGCAAATTCAGGGTGTACTGTTTAGTTTTTAGAAATTTAATTCAAACTCGAAAAGCAAAATTAACAATATTAATAAGACAATAAAAATTATTTGAGTCATTTCCATAACTGAATAAACATCCCATCCTCAGAAGAAAATAAAGTCCTATAACACTGTTTCCAACTAGAAAGGTGGCTACTTTACTAAATTAGCTTGAAACTTTGAGGACAGTTTATTTATTTATGAAAATGTCTAACTAAAGAGCTTTCCTTTCTGATAAAAATTTATTTACCAAAAGTATCTCGTCTGAAACGACTTCCAGCTGAGAGTTTAAGCTTTGCATTTTAAATTTGACTTTTTAAATTTAATTATGGCATGATTTTTCCTAGTAGTGTAGTAAAATATTATTGTTAATTTGATCTCGCTTCGTTTTCTCTTTGGACTTTCAATCTGGTTCAAATCTAGCAACTTCAGGGTGCACTGTTTAGTTTTTAGAAAATTAATTCAAACTCGAAAAGCAAAATTAACAATATTAATAACACAATAAAAATTATTTGAGTCATTTCCATACCTGAATAAACATCCCATCCTCAGAAGAAAATAAAGTCCTATAACACTGTTTCCAACTAGAAAGGTGGCTACTTTACTAAATTAGCTTGAAACTTTGAGGACAGTTTATTTATTTATGAAAATGTATCACTAAAGAGCTTTCCTTTCTGATAAAAATGTATTTACCAAAACTATCTCGTCTGAAACGACTTCCAGCTGAGAGTTTAAGCTTTGCATTTTAAATTTGACTTTTTACATTTAATTATGGCATGATTTTTCCTAGTAGTGTAGTAAAATATTATTTTTAATTTGATCTCGCTTCGTTTTCTCTTTGGACTTTCAATTTGAATTATGAATAAAAATATCCTCCATATATAAACACTTAATTAAACACTTAAATAAATTTCAGTTTAACAACAAAACAATGTACGTTAACAAGTACAAAGACAGTGTGTACTTTGTGCCATTTGGCTGAAAACCAGTTGAGTAGAGCAGCAACTTTAACATCAAAAGTTGAACAGTAGTCAACATGGACCTGACATGACATATTCTCATTGTGGACTATGCTCTAACAGAGTGAGCCATCAGAATCCACCACTTCTTTTTGGATCTTCAGTTACACATACAACATCAGCTCATTTTTAAGAGTCTGCAGCTTGGGTGACAGTTTAGAGTCATCAAGACCAAGTAAGATTATCTGTGTGAACTCAAAATTGTTTGTCAGTCCCTTGGGATAGCTGGAAGGCATCAGCAAGCCTGGGGAGACTGACAACCACATCACCCTCTAGGACGACAGAGACTCTCACTGGGTGGTAGTGAACTGGGCTTGTGGCATCATCACTGACTGTTGTAAGGAGGACAGCTGATGCATCCCCCAGGTCTGGCTCATCCATATCATCCTTCAAAAAATGAAAGGGAGATCATATTACTAATCACATTTACTGAAACTATGGCTGTGGCAATTTTGATTACAGTTGGATGTAGGGGTGGAAAAGTACATGTATTTGTATTGAACCGAAACAGTACGGGCGTCTCGGTACGGTACATGAATTTACACGGAGAATACACGGTATAAAAATAAATAAAACATGACTGCAAATTAATTAATGTAATGCGGAACAACTGTTAGACACGCGGTTCTTTAAGGACACCTAATCTGTAGCCCTGCCCTTAGGTCTGAAGCTCCCGAGCCCCGCCTACATGTCGAGTCAGTCAGTCCAGTGAGTCCACATGAAGCGAACTACTTCCAAATACAACCAAACACGGACGTAGCTGTAGCCCTTCTCGCATCGACCACAAATGGCCTCCAGGCCCGTTTGCTTTGCTGTTTGCTCCGGTATTAGCTGTTAGCTCCGCCGTTAGTGTGTGAAGCTAACACCAAAACTCGTCAACTGCTCTGTGTAACCGAAGCTGATCTTTTAACATCCCTGCTCTGTGCATTCACATATGAGACAGCGCTTGTCTCCCATATCACACTACTAGCTGATTGTCTTATTTTGTTTACAAGTTACAGATAGAGTCTGGAGCAGGGTGCACCATGAGCAGGGCACTTATTGTCATCTTACTTTATACACTGCAAGCTGTTACAGCTAGCTCAGTGGACAGCCTGAGACATGCACAATAAAGAAAATTGCCTTCGGCATTTTGCTTTTGCTTTCCCTTGCATTGTACCAAAACGAACCGTGATGTCTGAACCGAACTGTGACTTCTGTGTACCGTTCCACCCTTAGTTGGATGTCATATAAATAACAATAAATACACAAGTCTGAAAGACTCTTGTTTATTCTGCTGCGTTGTGCTATCGTTGCTAAGAAAGTGAGATTACTTTTGTGTGCCACTGTGAGGCTAATGACTGCTACTTGATTTTCTTTGCAGTTGATTTTTTTGATGCTGTAATGGGCTCAAAATTACATTCACGGTTATAAACATCTTGCCAGAGGTTTGTAGTTGAAACACTGGAACATATACAGAAATTCTAGTGTGTTGGAAATTAAATGAAGATATTAATTGGTTAATTTACAGTACAATAGGCCTGATATCTCTTTACTGGGACTTAACACACATGTTCTGAAAAATCCAGACTCCCTCTAGTAAATAAACAGGAAGGGCATGGAGAACAGTGGTCCTTGTGTGGACATCATGTAATTCCTAAGAAGATTAAAGTAGTGTTGTGACAAGTTTACTAATCAAACCCAATGACAAACAGTCCCAACTAATTATTAATTAATTAATTAAATACCAATATCTGTACATAAATCCACTAATAACCTACTGACTGGTGCAATTGTAGAATTCAAAAGCTTATTTGAAGCATTCAACTCCCAACATTACACTAAGACTCAAACTGTGAAATGTATAATCACCTGTGTATCATGGACTTTGAAAATGTTTGCTAAAGCATCTGCAGTCTTTCCAGTTTTGGAAGCTTTCTGTCTAAATAAGGCCATCAAACAAGGAGTGTGGCGATCAAGCTCGGCAAATGAAGTGTTAGGTAGGTTCTGGTTAGTTATCCGTTGGAACTCTGGATATACCTCCATTGAGGAAAGGACAGTAACAGCAATTATTTATTTAATGATGAATGAAATTAGGCAACATTACACACAATTTGACATACAGTAGCAAAGATAAAAACAGAAAAAAAGAACCTACAAAATGAATTTATTTGTTAAATTGACCATGATTTTATCTCAGACTGCATAATGATAGTGACAAATGACAAACAAAATAGTCCAATGTTTCATCAGAAAATGAGGGGCACAATGCTAAGTCCACCAACTCTTTCAAGTCCATCAAAACCACCCATGCAACATTACCCTCTGGTGCCTACAAGTAACGGAAGTAGTCTGAGCACGTGGCATTTTCATGCCCGTTGCCTCCAATTGTTTTCCGGGTCATGAATGTTTTGGGAACTGGATGAGGTTTATCTACTTTATCAGTTTGCTGATATGGGAATGATGTGATCCTTTGGTTCAAATACTCTAAAGTGAAGTGCTTAAGCCGAATTATTTCTCTAATGCAAAGTGCAAGTTCAACTGGAACGATTCCTTTCAAAAGATTGTGTAGTAGATCTGTAGGAAAACCTGTGATAGGGTGGAAGTGCAAGTGACTCACGGAAGACACAATCACCTTTAACCCCGAATTGGCTGCTTGAACTCTCATCTTGGAGGACATTTTGTACATGAATGTCATGATTCGCTTTGGTTCTCTGGACAAATTCCTTATTTTTTTACCTCAGTTGTTTGAAACTGTTCACTTGTGGTCATACAGAATCTGCAAACATAATCTGCTCTGAATGACTCCAAAAAGCCCACTAACCCATGTGCAGCCAGATTGTCAGCAGAAACACAGAAGTTGGTGCCTTTCACATTCTGACCAACAGATTAAATGAAAACTGAAGGCAAGACTGAAGGTGGTGCCAAATCAAAGAACGTAACATAACAAAACAAGTCTTCCTAAAAGTAGAGGCAACTAGAAATCAATGAAAAACAAACATTCCTAATCTCTACTTTAACAAAAATACAGGGTTGACACACACCACTAACCTTGTGTAGTTAACAAAGGGACAACCTACGTGATGCACATGAAAAGGGTACCCCAAACTTACCTAGCCCTTTCCCGACAAAGGAAAAACAAAGGGACAGGAGCAGTAGCATAAACAAGCTAACATAAGAGCAGCGCTAACTCTGCTGGCAATGTCAAAACGCTAGGTTCCAACAGGAAATGCACATTTATATATCCTCCTCTGTGGAAGCTAATTGGCCGTTGAGGAGTGGTGGACAAATCAGGTTGGTGGCATCCGGAAGGAATTACCATTTCCTGGATTCTGTGGTGGCAATTAAAGGGACAAATACACACACAGCATGCAATAGAAGTGCAGGCCTACGTAACAGGTAGCACGTAACAGTAACTCATTTTCCTGGAAATGAGAGCCATCACGATGTGTCTCAGTGATTGGTTCTCTGATCTTGCACAGGATATCTGTTTTTAAACAGCTCCTGAATCATTTGAAGGATTGGAACATACATGATGGTATGACAAGGTGCATCTAAATGGTACTCTACTGGCATTACCAATGGCTAGTTGTGCTCTATAAATGTCTTCCTTCGCTTATAAGAGGACTACTCTGCACCTTTGGAGGTTGCACTACATTACTACATTAGTTGCACTACACACAACATTAGAGTCCAAGACAGCACTGACAACTTCATTGAGTGTGGAAAATTTGTGATATTGTGACCAGGTATCTGCAATATATCATTAAATGCATCCTTGATGGCTGAGATATAGAGAAGATCCGATTCAAGTGATCAACTATTTATTGCGTAGCTGTGTTTGACACATGAAGGATCGCCTGCATCTTTAGAAATAAAGATGCTGCATTAAGTTTGAGCTGATTTTTTAGTAACACCATGTGGTCAGAACACATTGTGGTCAAAAAGTGATTCTCTCGCTCTGAAAAGCATTTTCGCGCATGAAAAAATGGTATGTTGCTTTTTTTCCACTTTGAATGGAAAATTGTAACTAAGCTTGTCATAAAGGGGTGAAGCACCATCATTATTAACATAACACACCATGTTTGTGGTCAGAAACACATTGTGGTCAAAAAGTGATTCTTTTCCTCTGAAAAGCATTTTCTGCACATCAAATTAGGAAAGGTTTCTTGATTCACACTTTTGATGGGAACGTGTCACTAGAATTGTGAATGGTTGTACAGACCTTATACCATCGTGAAAGAATGAAGCATCATCGTTTTTAACAGAAGACACATCTATTCTCAGAAACACCATTTGGTCAAAAAATGATTATCTCGCTCTGAAAAGCATTTTCTGTACGTAAAAAAAGAAAGGTTGCCTTTTTCCCACTTTAACTGCCATAAACGTTATTTGTGGCATTGTTAATGTTATTAATGTTAGTATTGATAGGTTTGCATAATGTCATTGTTATTGTACAACTTGTAATTTGAATGTTGATTTGTTTGTATCTATGCGGTAGGAACTATGTGCATTCTATGTTGTGTGGGGACACTTTAGTGGTGACAAGTTCCAGACACGCGGTAAGGTAGCGGCGGTAAAGTTTAGTACCCCGAAAGAAGTTAAATTAACGACGTGTTTATTATTTAAGTATTCTTGTTTCCAAGTGGACCCACTTCCCTCTCAGTTGTGTGCAGCCAGCGAGGTACGTTCACTATGTTAATTATTTGTCGCACATAGTTACGTGCAAGGTTTCTATAAGGTGAACGCCAACTTGGTTTTTTGTACATGTGTTGAATGTATTTAAATAGTTCGACGGTGGATTGGTGATGGTGGATTGGTGATGGTGGAGGTGGAAAGATGACGGTGAAGAAGTACTAGCCAAATAAATCCATCAGTAAAAAGAACAGCGGCGTCGTGTATTTCCTGGAGGGAGTGATAGTCAAGGCCTGCGTGATCGTTTCCTGACCTGCTCTGCAAGACGACTCGTCAGGCGAACTCGAGGTCTGCGTGATCGTGTCCTGACCTGCTCTGCAAGACGGCTCGTCAAGACGGACTCACAGATAAGCCACTGTTCAGTGTTAAAGGACTCACACAAGTTCATCCGTTTATTTTTCATGAAGACGTCCGTAAGTCAGACACTTAAGTTTGTGTTCTGAAAAGGTGACACAAGGATTGGAAAATATAAAGGACTTCAAGGGGCTGTGTGTAGCCAAGTATCATATCAGTGTGTAACAAGATATTAAGATACATTAAATGTAAGTAATTTAGCGATATTGATAATTCTTTATTTCGTTGAAGATAAGTCATTGATTTACTTAAGAAGAGGATTTATGTGTGTGAATTTAAGAAAGCTGTTATTTTGAGTGATTCTGCAACGTTTCAAAATCTTTATAATACCTGCCTTTATTCTGAAGGGTTAATTTCAAAGACAATAACTTTACTTGGCATATTCTATTCTCTTGAGTATTTCTTTTGTAAAATGTTGTTGTAAACTCTACTGTTTAGTTAAGATAACTGTCTTGTGTACAGGTTACTTTCAAATAAGTGAATATGTCACATAGAAGTAAAGAGAGTCAGTGTAAAGGATCACTCGTAGAGCCAGTAGAAGAGACAGAGCAGACAGATGAGTCTAGCGTTGTACAAGAAGCAGTACAGTCTGAAGAGCCTCGATGAAGTGGAAGAGCCCGTACATTAACGAAAAAGGGAAAAGAATTTCAGAAAGAAAAAACAAAAGAACTACTAATTCGCTTTGACAGCATTTATGAACGCTGGAAAGCTTTAACTAAGGTGGCTAAGAAATCAGTTACAAAACAAGATCCAAGTAACATCCTTCACGAACACAGCAGCACTATTCAAAGAG
Source organism: Lota lota (assembly GCA_026745465.1). Classification (NCBI taxonomy): domain Eukaryota; kingdom Metazoa; phylum Chordata; class Actinopteri; order Gadiformes; family Lotidae; genus Lota; species Lota lota. Next base: position 500,333 of record JACYXH010000611.1, read on the forward strand.
AGTTATCTGAACTGAATAATGTTTATGAAGAATATCGCAGGATTGACAGCCCAGCTCACGAGATGCGCCGCAAGCTGGATAAATGTATATCAGTCACCAAGATTGTTGTACGCAACGCGAAATCTCAAATTCAAGGAACAAAAGAGGAACTGATTTGGCCGGATGCAAGCTCCGTATTCGCATCTACGATTTCCAGTGTGTCATCTCCAGACTTTAAGTCTTCTAAGGCCACTTCCATTCGCTCTAATGTATCCTCAGTTAAACGACAAGAAGCCGCTGCTGAGTATGCAGCCACAAAGGCTGTGTTGAAGATTATGGCTGAGCAAGAGTGCCACCAAGAGAAACTCCAAAGACTTGAAGATGAGGACAAGAAGATAGTTGCAGAGCAAGAAGTAGCTGCAGTAACTCGTCGTCTTCAAGGCGAAAGAGAAGAAACTGAACGTAAGATAGAAAAGGAGAGACAAGAAGCTTTGCTCTTAAAGAAACAGCAAGAAGAGAATGCTGCAAGGAAAAGATCTGTAGAAGACTTAAAAAGAGAGCTTGGACGTTTAGAGGAGATAAAAAGACTGAACGCGGCCAGAGCAAGGCTTCAAGTCTATGACGACAATGAGTTGTATCCAGACCAAAGGCTTACTCCACAAAAGTCTGAGCTGCCTACATTTGAGCAACCAATTGATCAGGAGAATCCTGTGTATCAGCACCCACAACCACTAAGGGATGTGGCTCCAAGAAGTGTGCTTCAAAACGACACAAGTGAGCTTGTGAAAGTCCTGGCTGAGGCTATATCAGCAAATAGGCTTCCCATTCCAGAGCCTACAATCTTTAGTGGGGATCCACTCAAGTTCAACCATTGGAAGTCTTCCTTTCAGACACTGATTGAGAGAAAAAATATTCCAGCTGCAGAGAAAATCTTCTTCCTTCAGAAATATGTGGGAGGAGCAGCTAAAGAAGCAGTAGAAGGGTATTTTCTGATGGATTCAGAAGATTCATATCATGCAGCATGGGACCTGCTCAAGGAACGTTATGGTGAACCGTTTGTGATTGCCAAGGCCTTCCGAGACAAATTACATGCTTGGCCAAAACTAGCTCCTAAGGAGAGTGCAGACTTAAGAAAATGTGTAGACTTTCTATGTAGTTGTGAATTCGCTATTGCTCACAATGAGAGTCTAAAGGTTCTTAATGATGATATTGAGAATCAAAAACTAGCTGCCAAACTACCCGACTGGTTAAGTAGCAGATGGAACCGAAGGCCCACACAATACCAACTGGAACACAGAAAGTTCCCAAGCTTTAACTATTTTGTGACATTCCTGTCGATGGAAGCTAGTGTTGCGTGCAACCCTATAACATCCTACAACGCATTATGACAAAGTGAACCTGATAAAGCAAAGATCAAGAACCAAACTATAGGTGCCAAGATCTTCACAACTAACATCAGTGAGAGAAACATAGAAACATATGTGTGTTATGTAAGAAATTAGGACACAGTTTACACAAGTGCTTCAAATTCATTGAAAGGACAGTCGCCGAACGAGTCAAGTTCATTCAGAATGAAAGACTGTGCTTCGGATGTTTAAGTCCTGGCCATCAATCCAAGAGCTGCAGTAGCAGGATGGTCTGTGACACCTGCTCAAAACGTCATCCCACATGCCTACACGAAGATCGCTCAAAACAAGAACCAAAAGGGGAAACATCTAAAGACATAAGTTATGGCAAGGAAAGAAAGCTACTGTCAACACAAGAGGTTACCAAGGAAACCACATCCAACAGAGTTGTGCAAGATGGCAATACTACACAGACTTCAGCGATAGTACCTGTCTATGTGTCAACGCAAAGTGATTCAAGTAAGGAAGTTCTTGTCTATGCTCTGCTAGATTCACAAAGTGATTCTTCCTTCATTCTTGAGGAAGTAGCAAACATTCTAGATACGAACACGGAACAAGTGAAGCTGAAACTATCTACAATGTCGTCAGAAGGGACAATTGTACCCTGTAAAAAACTCAAATACCTACAAATAAGAGGTCTATTCTCCTCTAAGAAGATCACAGTGCCAACAACGTACACTCGTGAATTTATCCCTGCCAATCGGACACACATTCCAACTTCAGAGACCGCTAAAGCATGGCCTCATTTGGAGCATCTTACAGAACACATTGCACCGCCAAAGGAATGTGAAATTGGTCTGCTAATCGGATACAATTGCCCACAAGCGCTAATGCCCAGAGAAGTCGTATGTGGAAAAGAAAACGAACCCTTTGCTCAGAGAACTGATCTAGGTTGGAGCATAGTGAGTTATGGTGACCCACAAGAGCACTACAGTGATGCAATTGGAGTAAGTCACCGCATCATTGTAAGGAAAGTGACACCTGAACCCAAACCAACAATCAAGCTCAAAGGTGAAGTTCACTATGTTTGCAAGACTCAGATCAAGGAAATGATCAGTCCAAATGATGTAATTAAGGTACTAGAATCTGATTTCAGTGAAAGAGTTGAAGAAGATGCAACCGTCTCTCAGGAAGATCTCCACTTCTTGACTAAGCTGAGAGATGAAATCAAACACAAACAAGATGGTCATTATGAAATGCCCTTACCTTTCAAACAAGACAGACCAAATATACCCAATAATAAGTCATGTTCTGTTCAGCGTCTAAGAGGCTTGGAACGAAGGCTCAAGAGAGACCAGAAATACTGCTCAGACTACATGAACTTCATGAAAGATATCATTGCTCGTGGTGATGCTGAGAAGGTTCCCGAAAAGGAACTCAACAATCATCCAGCCTGGTATATTCCCCACCACGGGGTATACCACCCTCAAAAGCCTGGGAAGATACGCGTCGTCTTCGATTGCTCAGCAAGATTCCAAGACACGTCATTGAATGACCACCTTCTTACTGGGCCAGAGCTCACAAATACCTTGATGGGAGTCCTCTGCAGATTTCGCAAGGGCCAATTGCTATTATGTGTGATGTGGAGCGAATGTTCCATCAGTTCCATGTAAGACCGGAAGACCAAGACTACCTGAGGTTCTTATGGTGGGAGCATGGTGTACCCTAGCACTGATGGAAGAGTCAGAAAGATAAAACTGTTGATTAGTGACTCAACCTTAGATAACCAGGGTAAACGCACTACACAGCCAGTCTATCTTGACAGGCCTGTACACAAGACAGTTTTACTGCTTGAAGCAGAATGAATGTAATGGTTATTTGTGAAGTGAAATCCCAAAGGATGTGATTTGGTGGGAGTTTAACTGCCATAAACGTTATTTATGGCATTGTTAATGTTATTCATGTTAGTATTGATAGGTTTGCATAATGTCATTGTTATTGTACAACTTGTAATTTGAATGTTGATTTGTTTGTATCTATGCGGTAGGAACTATGTGCATTCTATGTTGTGTGGGGACACTTTAGTGGTGACAAGTTCCAGACACGCGGTAAGGTAGCGGCGGTAAAGTTTAGTACCCCGAAAGAAGTTAAATTAACGACGTGTTTATTATTTAAGTATTCTTGTTTCCAAGTGGACCCACTTCCCTCTCAGTTGTGTGCAGCCAGCGAGGTATGTTCACTATGTTAATTATTTGTCGCACATAGTTAGGTTTCTATAAGGTGAACGCCAACTTGGTTTTTTGTACATGTGTTGAATGTATTTAAATAGTTCGACAGTGGATTGGTGATGGTGGAGGTGGAAGGATGACGGTGAAGAAAGTACTAGCCAAATAAATCCATCAGTAAAAAGAACAGCGGCGTCGTGTATTTCCTGGAGGGAGTGATACCCACTTTAAATGGAAAAGTGTAACTAAGCTTGTTAATGGTTGTAAATACCTTAAACAGTCATCAATTGTTGAATCATTATCGTTTTAAACACAACACACCACGTTAATGCTCAGAAACACACTGTTGTCAAAAAGAAATTCTCGCTCTGAAAAGTATTTTCCGCACGTAAAAAAAGGGTACGTTGCTTTTTTCCCACTTTAAATTGTAAAGTGTAACTAAGCTTGATAATGGGTGTATAGGCGTTATACTATCATGAAGTGTTGAAGCACCATCATTTTTAACACAACACACCATGTTTATAGTCAGAAACACATTGTGGTCAAAAAGTGATTCTCTCGCTCTGAAAAACATTTTCCGCACATAAAAAAGTGGTATGTTGCAATTTTCCGACTTTAAATAGAAAAGTGTAACTAAGCCTGTTAATGGTTGTATATACATTATACAACCATTAGGTTGAAGCAAGGGTTGAAGGGTTTCTGAAGCACCATCATTTATAACACAACACACCATGTTTATGCTCTGAAACACAATGTGCTCAAAAAGGGATTCTCCAGCTCTGAAAAGCATTTTCCGCACATAAAAAGGTGGTATGTTGTTTTTTTCCCACTTTAAATGGAAAAGTGTAACAAAGCTTTTTATTGGTTGTTTAGACCTTATAGTCTATAGTCATTAACTGGTGAAGCACCATCGTTTTTAACACAACACACCATTTTTATGCTCAGAAACACATTGTCAAAAAGTGATTCTCTCGCTCTGAAAAGCATTTTCCGCACATCATCCTTTATAACACGACACCCTACGTTAATGCTCAGAAACACAATGTGTGCAAAAAGTGATTATCTCGCTCTGAAAAGCATTTTCCGTAGGTAAAAAAAGAAAGGTTGCCTTTTTCCCACTTTAAATTGGAAAAGTATAACTAAGCTTGTTAATGGTTGTAAATACCTTAAACAGTCATCAATTGTTGAAGCACCATCGTTTTAAACACAACACACCATGTTTATGGTCAGAAACACATTGTGGTCAAAAAGCGATTCTCTCGCTCTGAAAAGCATATTCCGCACATAAAAAAGTGGTATGTTGCTTTTTTCCCACTTTAAATGGAAAAGTGTAACTAAGCTTGTGAATGGTTGTTTAGATCTTATACCATTACCAACTGATGAAGCACCATCGTTTTTAACACAACACACAATTGTTATGCTCAGAAACACATTGTGGTCAAAAGGTGATTCTTTTCCTCTGAAAAGCATTTTCTGCACATCATCGTTTATAACACAAGACACAACGTTTATGCTCAGAAACACAATGTTTGCAAAAAGTGATTATCTCGCTCTGAAAAGCATTTTCCGTACGAAAAAAAGAAAGATTGCCTTTTTCCAATTTAAATGGAAAAGTGTAACTAAGCTTGTTAATGGTTGTAAATACCTTAAACAGTCATCAATTGTTGAAACACCATCGTTTTAAACACAACATACCATGTTTGTGCTCAGAAACACATTGTGGTCAAAAAGTGGTTCTCTCGCTCTGAAAAGCATTTTCCACACATAACAAATGGTATATTTCTTTTTTCCCACTTTAAATGGAAAAGTGTAACTAAGCTTGTGAATGGTTGTTTAGACCTTATACCATTACCAACTGATGAAGCACCATCGTTTTTAACACAACACACCATTTTTATGCTCAGAAACACATTGTGGTCAAAAAGTGATTATCTCGCTCTGAAAAGCATTTTCCGTAAGTAAAAAAAGAAAGGTTGCCTTTTTCCCACTTTAAATGGAAAAGTGTAAATAAGCTTGTTAATGGATGTAAATACCTTAAACAGTCCTCAATTGTTGAAGGACCATATTTTTAAACATAACACACCATGTTTATGCTCAAGAAACACATTTTGGTCAAAAAGTGATTCTCGCTCTGAAAAGCATTTTCCGCACGTAAAAAAACGGTACGTTGCTTTTTTCCCAATTTAAATTGAAAAGTGTAACTAAGCTTGATAATGGGTGTATATACCTTATACCATAATAAAGGGGTGAAGCACCATCATTATTAGCACAACACACCATGTTTGTGGAGAGAAACACATTGTGGTCAAAAAGTGGTTCTCTCGCTCTGAAAAGCATTTTCCATACATAACAATTGGTATATTTCTTTTTTCCCACTTTAAATGGAAAAGTGTAACGAAGCTTGTGAATGGTTGTTTAGATCTTATACCATTACCAACTGATGAAGCACCATCGTTTTAAACACAACACACCATGTTTATTGCTCAGAAACACATTGTGGTCAAAAAGCGATTCTCTCGCTCTGAAAAGCATTTTCCGTACGTAAAAAAAGAAAGATTGCCTTTTTCCAATTTAAATGGAAAAGTGTAACTAAGCTTGTTAATGGTTGTAAATACCTTAAACAGTCATCAATTGTTGAAGCACCATCGTTTTTAACAGAATACACCATGTTTATGGTCAGAAACACATTGTGGTCAGAAAGTGATTCTTGCTCTGAAAAGCATTTTCCGTACGTAAAAAAACGGTACGTTGCTTTTTTCCCAATTTAAATTGAAAAGTGTAACTAAGCTTGGTAATGGGTGTATATACCTTATACTATAATAAAGGGGTGACGCACCATCATTATTAACACAACACACCATGTTTGTGGTCAGAAACACATTGTGGTCAAAAAGTGGTTCTCTTGCTCTGAAAAGCATTTTCCACACATAACAAATGGTGTGTTCCTTTTTTCCCACTTTAAATGGAAAAGTGTAACTAAGCTTGTGAATGGTTGTTTAGATCTTATACCATTACCAACTGATGAAGCACCATCGTTTTTAACACAATACACAATTGTTATGCTCAGAAACACATTGTGGTCAAAGGGTGATTCTTTTCCTCTGAAAAGCATTTTCCGCACGTAAAAAAGTGGTATGTTGCTTTTTTCCCACTTTAAATGGAAAAGTGTAACTAAGCTTGTGAATGGTTGTTTAGACCTTATACCATTATCAACTGATGAAGCACCATCGTTTTTAACACAACACACCATTTTTATGCTCAGAAACACATTGTGGTCAAAAAGTGATTATCTCGCTCTGAAAAGCATTTTCCGTAAGTAAAAAAGAAAGGTTGCCTTTTTCCCACTTTAAATGGAAAAGTGAAAATAAGTCTGTTAATGGATGTAAATACCTTAAACAGTCCTCAATTGTTGAAGGACCATCGTTTTAAACACAACACACCATGTTTGTGGTCAGAAACACATTGTGGTCAAAAAGTGATTCTTTTCCTCTGAAAAGCATTTTCTGCACATCATCGTTTATAACACAAGACACAACGTTTATGCTCAGAAACACAATGTGTGTAAAAAGTGATTATCTCGCTCTGAAAAGCATTTTCCACACATAACAAATGGTATGGTTTCTTTTTTCACACTTTAAATGGAAAAGTGTAACTACGCTTGTGAATGGTTGTTTAGATCTTATACCATTACCAACTGATGAAGCACCATCGTTTTAAACACAACACCATGTTTATTGCTCAGAAACACATTGTGGTCAAAAGGCGATTCTCTCGCTCTGAAAAGCATTTTCCGCACATAAAAAAGTGGTATGTTGCTTTTTTCCCACTTTAAATGGAAAAGTGTAACTAACCTTGTGAATGGTTGTTTAGACCTTATACCATTATCAACTGATGAAGCACCATCGTTTTTAACACAACACACCATTTTTATGCTCAGAAACACATTGTGGTCAAAAAGTGATTATCTCGCTCTGAAAAGCATTTTCCGTAAGTAAAAAAAGAAAGGTTGCCTTTTTCCCACTTTAAATGGAAAAGTGTAAATAAGCTTGTTAATGGATGTAAATACCTTAAACATTCCTCAATTGTTGAAGGACCATCGTTTTAAACACAACACACCATGTTTGTGGTCAGAAACACATTGTGGTCAAAAAGTGATTATTTTCCTCTGAAAAGCATTTTCTGCACATCATCGTTTATAACACAAGACACAACGTTTATGCTCAGAAACACAATATGTGCAAAAAGTGATTATGTCGCTCTGAAAAGCATTTTCCGTACGTAAAAAAAGAAAGGTTGCTTTTTTCCCACTTTAAATGGAAAAGTGTAACTAAGCTTGTGAATGGTTGTTTAGAGCTTATACCATTACCAACTGATGAAGCACCATCGTTTTTAACACAACACACCATTTTTATGCTCCGAAACACATTGTGGTCAAAAAGTGATTATTTTCCTCTGAAAAGCATTTTCTGCACATCATCGTTTATAACACAAGACACAACGTTTATGCTGAGAAACACAATATGTGCAAAAAGTGATTATCTCGCTCTGAAAAGCATTTTCCGTACGTAAAAAAAGAAAGATTGCCTTTTTCCAATTTAAATGGAAAAGTGTAACTAAGCTTGTGAATGGTTGTTTAGATCTTATACCATTACCAACTGATGAAGCACCATCGTTTTTAACACAACACACAATTGTTATGCTCAGAAACACATTGTGGTCAAAAGGTGATTCTTTTCCTCTGAAAAGCATTTTCCGTACGTAAAAAAGTGGTATGTTGCTTTTTTCCCACTTTAAATGGAAAAGTGTAACTAAGCTTGTTAATGGATGTAAATACCTTAAACAGTCCTCAATTGTGGAAGGACCATCGTTTTAAACACAACACACCATGTTTATGCTCAAGAAACACATTGTGGTCAAAAAGTTATTCTCGCTCTGAAAAGCATTTTCCGCACGTAAAAAAACGGTACGTTGCTTTTTTCCCAATTTTAATTGAAAAGTGTAACTAAGCTTGATAATACCTTATACCATAATAAAGGGGTGAAGCACCATCATTATTAACACAACACACCATGTTTGTGGTCAGAAACACATTGTGGTCAAAAAGTGGTTCTCTCGCTCTGAAAAGCATTTTCCACACATAACAAATGGTATATTTCTTTTTTCCCACTTTAAATGGAAAAGTGTAACTAAGCTTGTGGATGGTTGTTTAGATCTCATACCATTACCAACTGATGAAGCACCATCGTTTTTAACACAACACCATTTTTATGCTCAGAAACACAATATGTGCAAAAAGTGATTATCTCGCTCTGAAAAGCATTTTCCGTAGGTAAAAAAAGAAAGATTGCCTTTTTCCAATTTAAATGGAAAAGTGTAACTAAGCTTGTTAATGGTTGTAAATACCTTAAACAGTCATCAATTGTTGAAGCACCATCGTTTTAAACACAACATACCATGTTTATGCTCAGAAACACAATGTGTGCAAAAAGTGATTCTTGCTCTGAAAACCATTTTCCGTACGTAAAAAAACGGTACGTTGCTTTTTTCCCAATTTAAATTGAAAAGTGTAACTAAGCTTGGTAATGGGTGTATATACCTTATACCATAATAAAGGGGTGAAGCACCATCATTATTAACACAACACACCATGTTTGTGGTCAGAAACACGTTGTGGTCAAAAAGTGGTTCTCTTGCTCTGAAAAGCATTTTCCACACATAACAAATGGTATGTTCCTTTTTTCCCACTTTAAATGGAAAAGTGTAACTAAGCTTGTGAATGGTTGTTTAGACCTTATACCATTACCAACTGATGAAGCACCATCGTTTTTAAGACAACACACCATTTTTATGCTCAGAAACACATTGTGGTAAAAAAGTGATTATCTCGCTCTGAAAAGCATTTTCCGTAAGTAAAAAAAGAAAGGTTGCCTTTTTCCCACTTTAAATGGAAAAGTGTAAATAAGCTTGTTAATGGATGTAAATACCTTAAACAGTCCTCAATTGTGGAAGGACCATCGTTTTAAACACAACACACCATGTTTATGCTCAAGAAACACATTGTGGTCAAAAAGTGATTCTCGCTCTGAAAAGCATTTTCCGCACGTAAAAAAATGGTACGTTGCTTTTTTCCCAATTTTAATTGAAAAGTGTAACTAAGCTTGATAATACCTTATACCATAATAAAGGGGTGAAGCACCATCATTATTAACACAACACACCATGTTTGTGGTCAGAAACACATTGTGGTCAAAAAGTGGTTCTCTCGCTCTGAAAAGCATTTTCCACACATAACAAATGGTATATTTCTTTTTTCCCACTTTAAATGGAAAAGTGTAACTAAGCTTGTGGATGGTTGTTTAGATCTCATACCATTACCAACTGATGAAGCACCATCGTTTTTAACACAACACCATTTTTATGCCCAGAAACACATTTTGGTCAAAAAGTGATTATTTTCCTCTGAAAAGCATTTTCTGCACATCATCGTTTATAACACAAGACACAACGTTTATGCTCAGAAACACAATGTGTGTAAAAAGTGATTATCTCGCTCTGAAAAGCATTTTCCACACATAACAAATGGTATGGTTTCTTTTTTCACACTTTAAATGGAAAAGTGTAACCAAGCTTGTGAATGGTTGTTTAGACCTTATACCATTACCAACCGATGAAATACCATCGTTTTTTAACACAACACACCATTTTTATGCTCAGAAACACATTGTGGTCAAAAAGTGATTATCTCGCTTTGAAAAGCATTTTCCGTAAGTAAAAAAAGAAAGGTTGCCTTTTTCCCACTTTAAATGGAAAAGTGTAAATAAGCTTGTTAATGGATGTAAATACCTTAAACAGTCCTCAATTGTTGAAGGACCATCGTTTTAAACACAACACACCATGTTTGTGGTCAGAAGCACATTGTGGTCAAAAAGTGATTCTTTTCCTCTGAAAAGCATTTTCTGCACATCATCGTTTATAACACAAGACACAACGTTTATGCTCAGAAACACAATGTGTGTAAAAAGTGATTATCTCGCTCTGAAAAGCATTTTCCGTAAGTAAAAAAAGAAAGGTTGCCTTTTTCCCACTTTAAATGGAAAAGTGTAACTAAGCTTGATAATGGGTGTATATACCTTATACCATAATAAAGGGGTGAAGCACCATCATTATTAACACAACACACAATGCTTGTGGTCAGAAACACATTGTGGTCAAAAAGTGGTTCTCTTGCTCTGAAAAGCATTTTCTACACATAACAAATGGTATATTTCTTTTTTCCCACTTTAAATGGAAAAGTGTAACTAAGCTTGATAATACCTTATACCATAATAAAGGGGTGAAGCACCATCATTATTAACACAACACACCATGTTTGTGGTCAGAAACACATTGTGGTCAAAAAGTGGTTCTCTCGCTCTGAAAAGCATTTTCCACACATAACAAATGGTATATTTCTTTTTTCCCACTTTAAATGGAAAAGTGTAACTAAGCTTGTGGATGGTTGTTTAGATCTCATACCATTACCAACTGATGAAGCACCATCGTTTTTAACACAACACCATTTTTATGCTCAGAAACACATTTTGGTCAAAAAGTGATTATTTTCCTCTGAAAAGCATTTTCTGCACATCATCGTTTATAACACAAGACACAACGTTTATGCTCAGAAACACAATGTGTGTAAAAAGTGATTATCTCGCTCTGAAAAGCATTTTCCACACATAACAAATGGTATGGTTTCTTTTTTCACACTTTAAATGGAAAAGTGTAACTAAGCTTGTCAATGGTTGTTTAGACCTTATACCATTACCAACTGATGAAGCACCATCGTTTTTTAACACAACACACCATTTTTATGCTCAGAAACACATTGTGGTCAAAAAGTGATTATCTCGCTTTGAAAAGCATTTTCCGTAAGTAAAAAAAGAAAGGTTGCCTTTTTCCCACTTTAAATGGAAAAGTGTAAATAAGCTTGTTAATGGATGTAAATACCTTAAACAGTCCTCAATTGTTGAAGGACCATCGTTTTAAACACAACACACCATGTTTGTGGTCAGAAGCACATTGTGGTCAAAAAGTGATTCTTTTCCTCTGAAAAGCATTTTCTGCACATCATCGTTTATAACACAAGACACAACGTTTATGCTCAGAAACACAATGTGTGTAAAAAGTGATTATCTCGCTCTGAAAAGCATTTTCCGTAAGTAAAAAAAGAAAGGTTGCCTTTTTCCCACTTTAAATGGAAAAGTGTAACTAAGCTTGATAATGGGTGTATATACCTTATACCATAATAAAGGGGTGAAGCACCATCATTATTAACACAACACACAATGTTTGTGGTCAGAAACAAATTGTGGTCAAAAAGTGGTTCTCTTGCTCTGAAAAGCATTTTCTACACATAACAAATGGTATATTTCTTTTTTCCCACTTTAAATGGAAAAGTGTAACTACGCTTGTGAATGGTTGTTTAGATCTTATACCATTACCAACTGATGAAGCACCATCGTTTTAAACACAACAACACGATGTTTATTGCTCAGAAACACATTGTGGTCAAAAGGCGATTCTCTTGCTCTGAAAAGCATTTTCCGCACATAAAAAAGTGGTATGTTGCTTTTTTCCCACTTTAAATGGAAAAGTGTAACTAAGCTTGTGAATGGTTGTTTAGACCTTATACCATTATCAACTGATGAAGCACCATCGTTTTTAACACAACACACCATTTTTATGCTCAGAAACACATTGTGGTCAAAAAGTGATTATCTCGCTCTGAAAAGCATTTTCCGTAAGTATAAAAAGAAAGGTTGCCTTTTTCCCACTTTAAATGGAAAAGTGTAAATAAGCTTGTTAATGGATGTAAATACCTTAAACAGTCCTCAATTGTTGAAGGACCATCGTTTTAAACACAACACTCCATGTTTGTGGTCAGAAGCACATTGTGGTCAAAAAGTGATTCTTTTCCTCTGAAAAGCATTTTCTGCACATCATCGTTTATGACACAAGACGTTTATGCTCAGAAACACAATGTGTGTAAAAAGTGATTATCTCGCTCTGAAAAGCATTTTCCGTACGTAAAAAAAGAAAGGTTGCTTTTTTCCCACTTTAAATGGAAAAGTGTAACTAAGCTTGTGAATGGTTGTTTAGAGCTTATACCATTACCAACTGATGAAGCACCATCGTTTTTAACACAACACACCATTTTTATGCTCCGAAACACATTGTGGTCAAAAAGTGATTCTTTTCCTCTGAAAAGCATTTTCTGCACATCATCGTTTATAACACAAGACACAACGTTCATGCTCAGAAACACAATGTGTGTAAAAAGTGATTATCTCGCTCTGAAAAGCATTTTCCGTAAGTAAAAAAAGAAAGGTTGCCTTTTTCCCACTTTAAATGGAAAAGTGAAACTAAGCTTGTTAATGGTTGTAAATACCTTAAACAGTCATCAATTGTTGAAGCACCATCGTTTTTAACAGAATACACAATGTTTGTGGTCAGAAACACATTGTGGTCAAAAAGTGATTATCTCGCTCTGAAAAGCATTTTCCGTAAGTAAAAAAAGAAAGGTTGCCTTTTTCCCACTTTAAATGGAAAAGTGTAAATAAGCTTGTTACACTTTTCCATTTGGAAAAGTGTAACTAAGCTTGATAATGGGTGTATATACCTTATACCATAATAAAGGGGTGAAGCACCATCATTATTAACACAACACACAATGTTTGTGGTCAGAAACACATTGTGGTCAAAAAGTGGTTCTCTTGCTCTGAAAAGCATTTTCCACACATAACAAATGGTATGTTCCTTTTTTCCCACTTTAAATGGAAAAGTGTAACTAAGCTTGTGAATGGTTATTTAGACCTTATACCATTACCAACTGATGAAGCACCATCGTTTTTAAGACAACACACCATCTTTATGCTCAGAAACACATTGTGGTAAAAAAGTGATTATCTCGCTCTGAAAAGCATTTTCCGTAAGTAAAAAAAGAAAGGTTGCCTTTTTCCCACTTTAAATGGAAAAGTGTAAATAAGCTTGTTAATGGATGTAAATACCTTAAACAGTCCTCAATTGTGGAAGGACCATCGTTTTAAACACAACACACCATGTTTATGCTCAAGAAACACATTGTGGTCAAAAAGTGATTCTCGCTCTGAAAAGCATTTTCCGCACGTAATAAAAAACGGTACGTTGCTTTTTTCCCAATTTTAATTGAAAAGTGTAACTAAGCTTGATAATACCTTATACCATAATAAAGGGGTGAAGCACCATCATTATTAACACAACACACCATGTTTGTAGTCAGAAACACATTGTGGTCAAAAAGTGGTTCTCTCGCTCTGAAAAGCATTTTCCACACATAACAAATGGTATATTTCTTTTTTCCCACTTTAAATGGAAAAGTGTAACTAAGCTTGTGGATGGTTGTTTAGATCTCATACCATTACCAAATGATGAAGCACCATCGTTTTTAACACAACACCATTTTTATGCTCAGAAACACATTTTGGTCAAAAAGTGATTATTTTCCTCTGAATAGCATTTTCTGCACATCATCGTTTATAACACAAGACACAACGTTTATGCTCAGAAACACAATGTGTGTAAAAAGTGATTATCTCGCTCTGAAAAGCATTTTCCACACATAACAAATGGTATGGTTTCTTTTTTCACACTTTAAATGGAAAAGTGTAACTAAGCTTGTTAATGGATGTAAATACCTTAAACAGTCCTCAATTGTGGAAGGACCATCGTTTTAAACACAACACACCATTGTTTATGCTCAAGAAACACATTGTGGTCAAAAAGTGATTCTCGCTCTGAAAAGCATTTTCCGCACCAAAAAAAACGGTACGTTGCTTTTTTCCCAATTTTAATTGAAAAGTGTAACTAAGCTTGATAATACCTTATACCATAATAAAGGGGTGAAGCACCATCATTATTAACACAACACACCATGTTTGTGGTCAGAAACACATTGTGGTCAAAAAGTGGTTCTCTCGCTCTGAAAAGCATTTTCCACACATAACAAATGGTATATTTCTTTTTTCCCACTTTAAATGGAAAAGTGTAACTAAGCTTGTGGATGGTTGTTTAGATCTCATACCATTACCAACTGATGAAGCACCATCGTTTTTAACACAACACCATTTTTATGCTCAGAAACACATTTTGGTCAAAAAGTGATTATTTTCCTCTGAAAAGCATTTTCTGCACATCATCGTTTATAACACAAGACACAACGTTTATGCTCAGAAACACAATGTGTGTAAAAAGTGATTATCTCGCTCTGAAAAGCATTTTCCACACATAGTAAATGGTATGGTTTCTTTTTTCACACTTTAAATGGAAAAGTGTAACTAAGCTTGTCAATGGTTGTTTAGACCTTATACCATTACCAACTGATGAAGCACCATCGTTTTTTAACACAACACACCATTTTTATGCTCAGAAACACATTGTGGTCAAAAAGTGATTATCTCGCTCTGAAAAGCATTTTCCGTAAGTAAAAAAAGAAAGGTTGCCTTTTTCCCACTTTAAATGGAAAAGTGTAAATAAGCTTGTTAATGGATGAAAATACCTTAAACAGTCCTCAATTGTTGAAGGACCATCGTTTTAAACACAACACACCATGTTTGTGGTCAGAAGCACATTGTGGTCAAAAAGTGATTCTTTTCCTCTGAAAAGCATTTTCTGCACATCATCGTTTATAACACAAGACACAACGTTCATGCTCAGAAACACAATGTGTGTAAAAAGTGATTATCTCGCTCTGAAAAGCATTTTCCGTAAGTAAAAAAAGAAAGGTTGCCTTTTTCCCACTTTAAATGGAAAAGTGTAAATAAGCTTGTTAATGGATGAAAATACCTTAAACAGTCCTCAATTGTTGAAGGACCATCGTTTTAAACACAACACACCATGTTTGTGGTCAGAAGCACATTGTGGTCAAAAAGTGATTCTTTTCCTCTGAAAAGCATTTTCTGCACATCATCGTTTATAACACAAGACACAACGTTCATGCTCAGAAACACAATGTGTGTAAAAAGTGATTATCTCGCTCTGAAAAGCATTTTCCGTAAGTAAAAAAAGAAAGGTTGCCTTTTTCCCACTTTAAATGGAAAAGTGAAACTAAGCTTGTTAATGGTTGTAAATACCTTAAACAGTCATCAATTGTTGAAGCACCATCGTTTTTAACAGAATACACCATGTTTATGGTCAGAAACACATTGTGGTCAAAAAGTGATTCTTGCTCTGAAAAGCATTTTCCGTACGTAAAAAAACGGTACGTTGCTTTTTTCCCAATTTAAATTGAAAAGTTTGGTAATGGGTTTATATACCTTATACTATAATAAAGGGGTGACGCACCATCATTATTAACACAACACACCATGTTTGTGGTCAGAAACACATTGTGGTCAAAAAGTGGTTCTCTTGCTCTGAAAAGCATTTTCCACACATAACAAATGGTGTGTTCCTTTTTTCCCACTTTAAATGGAAAAGTGTAACTAAGCTTGTGAATGGTTGTTTAGATCTTATACCATTACCAACTGATGAAGCACCATCGTTTTTAACACAACACACAATTGTTATGCTCAGAAACACATTGTGGTCAAAAGGTGATTCTTTTCCTCTGAAAAGCATTTTCCGTACGTAAAAAAGTGGTATGTTGCTTTTTTCCCACTTTAAATGGAAAAGTGTAACTAAGCTTGTGAATGGTTGTTTAGACCTTATACCATTATCAACTGATGAAGCACCATCGTTTTTAACACAACACACCATTTTTATGCTCAGAAACACATTGTGGTCAAAAAGTGATTATCTCGCTCTGAAAAGCATTTTCCGTAAGTAAAAAAAGAAAGGTTGCCTTTTTCCCACTTTAAATGGAAAAGTGAAAATAAGCTTGTTAATGGATGTAAATACCTAAAACAGTCCTCAATTGTTGAAGGACCATCGTTTTAAACACAACACACCATGTTTGTGGTCAGAAACACATTGTGGTCAAAAAGTGATTCTTTTCCTCTGAAAAGCATTTTCTGCACATCATCGTTTATAACACAAGACACAACGTTTATGCTCAGAAACACAATGTGTGTAAAAAGTGATTATCTCGCTCTGAAAAGCATTTTCCGTACGTAAAAAAAGAAAGGTTGCTTTTTTCCCACTTTAAATGGAAAAGTGTAACTAAGTTTGTGAATGGTTGTTTAGAGCTTATACCATTACCAACTGATGAAGCACCATCGTTTTTAACACAACACACCATTTTTATGCTCCGAAACACATTGTGGTCAAAAAGTGATTATTTTCCTCTGAAAAGCATTTTCTGCACATCATCGTTTATAACACAAGACACAACGTTTATGCTCAGAAACACAATATGTGCAAAAAGTGATTATCTCGCTCTGAAAAGCATTTTCCGTACGTAAAAAAAGAAAGATTGCCTTTTTCCAATTTAAATGGAAAAGTGTAATTAAGCTTGTTAATGGTTGTAAATACCTTAAACAGTCATCAATTGTTGAAGCACCATCGTTTTAAACACAACATACCATGTTTATTCTCAGAAACACATTGTGGTCAAAAAGTGATTCTTGCTCTGAAAACCATTTTCCGTACGTAAAAAAACGGTACGTTGCTTTTTTCCCTATTTAAATCGAAAAGTGTAACTAAGCTTGGTAATGGGTGTATATACCTTATACCATAATAAAGGGGTGAAGCACCATCATTATTAACATAACACACCATGTTTGTGGTCAGAAACACATTGTGGTCAAAAAGTGGTTCTCTTGCTCTGAAAAGCATTTTCCACACATAACAAATGGTATGTTCCTTTTTTTCCCACTTTAAATGGAAAAGTGTAACTAAGCTTGTGAATGGTTATTTAGACCTTATACCATTACCAACTGATGAAGCACCATCGTTTTTAAGACAACACACCATTTTTATGCTCAGAAACACATTGTGGTAAAAAAGTGATTATCTCGCTCTGAAAAGCATTTTCCGTAAGTAAAAAAAGAAAGGTTGCCTTTTTCCCACTTTAAATGGAAAAGTGTAAATAAGCTTGTTAATGGATGTAAATACCTTAAACAGTCCTCAATTGTGGAAGGACCATCGTTTTAAACACAACACACCATGTTTATGCTCAAGAAACACATTGTGGTCAAAAAGTGATTCTCGCTCCGAAAAGCATTTTCCGCACGTAAAAAAAGAAAGGTTGCCTTTTTCCCACTTTAAATGGAAAAGTGTAAACAAGCTTGTTAATGGATGTAAATACGTTAAACAGTCCTCAATTGTTGAAGGACCATCGTTTTAAACACAACACACCATGTTTGTGGTCAGAAACACATTGTGGTCAAAAAGTGATTCTTTTCCTCTGAAAATCATTTTCTGCACATCATCGTTTATAACACAAGACACAACGTTTATGCTCAGAAACACAATGTGTGCAAAAAGTGATTATCTCGCTCTGATAAGCATTTTCCGTACGTAAAAAAAGAAAGATTGACTTTTTCCAATTTAAATGGAAAAGTGTAACTAAGCTTGTTAATGGTTGTAAATACCTTAAACAGTCATCAATTGTTGCAGCACCATCGTTTTTAACAGAATACACCATGTTTATGGTCAGAAACACATTGTGGTCAAAAAGTGATTCTTGCTCTGAAAAGCATTTTCCGTACGTAAAAAAACGGTACGTTGCTTTTTTCCCAATTTAAATTGAAAAGTGTAACTAAGCTTGGTAATGGGTGTATATACCTTATACTATAATAAAGGGGCGACGCACCATCATTATTAACACAACACACCATGTTTGTGGTCAGAAACACATTGTGGTCAAAAAGTGGTTCTCTTGCTCTGAAAAGCATTTTCCACACATAACAAATGGTGTGTTCCTTTTTTCCCACTTTAAATGGAAAAGTGTAACTAAGCTTGTGAATGGTTGTTTAGATCTTATACCATTACCAACTGATGAAGCACCATCGTTTTTAACACAACACACAATTGTTATGCTCAGAAACACATTGTGGTCAAAAGGTGATTCTTTTCCTCTGAAAAGCATTTTCCGTACGTAAAAAAGTGGTATGTTGCTTTTTTCCGACTTTAAATGGAAAAGTGTAACTAAGCTTGTGAATGGTTGTTTAGACCTTATACCATTATCAACTGATGAAGCACCATCGTTTTTAACACAACACACCATTTTTATGCTCAGAAACACATTGTGGTCAAAAAGTGATTATCTCGCTCTGAAAAGCATTTTCCGTAAGTAAAAAAAGAAAGGTTGCCTTTTTCCCACTTTAAATGGAAAAGTGAAAATAAGCTTGTTAATGGATGTAAATACCTAAAACAGTCCTCAATTGTTGAAGGACCATCGTTTTAAACACAACACACCATGTTTGTGGTCAGAAACACATTGTGGTCAAAAAGTGATTATTTTCCTCTGAAAAGCATTTTCTGCACATCATCGTTTATAACACAAGACACAACGTTTATGCTCAGAAACACAATGTGTGTAAAAAGTGATTATCTCGCTCTGAAAAGCATTTTCCACACATAGTAAATGGTATGGTTTCTTTTTTCACACTTTAAATGGAAAAGTGTAACTAAGCTTGTCAATGGTTGTTTAGACCTTATACCATTACCAACTGATGAAGCACCATCGTTTTTTAACACAACACACCATTTTTATGCTCAGAAACACATTGTGGTCAAAAAGTGATTATCTCGCTCTGAAAAGCATTTTCCGTAAGTAAAAAAAGAAAGGTTGCCTTTTTCCCACTTTAAATGGAAAAGTGTAAATAAGCTTGTTAATGGATGAAAATACCTTAAACAGTCCTCAATTGTTGAAGGACCATCGTTTTAAACACAACACACCATGTTTGTGGTCAGAAGCACATTGTGGTCAAAAAGTGATTCTTTTCCTCTGAAAAGCATTTTCTGCACATCATCGTTTATAACACAAGACACAACGTTCATGCTCAGAAACACAATGTGTGTAAAAAGTGATTATCTCGCTCTGAAAAGCATTTTCCGTAAGTAAAAAAAGAAAGGTTGCCTTTTTCCCACTTTAAATGGAAAAGTGTAAATAAGCTTGTTAATGGATGAAAATACCTTAAACAGTCCTCAATTGTTGAAGGACCATCGTTTTAAACACAACACACCATGTTTGTGGTCAGAAGCACATTGTGGTCAAAAAGTGATTCTTTTCCTCTGAAAAGCATTTTCTGCACATCATCGTTTATAACACAAGACACAACGTTCATGCTCAGAAACACAATGTGTGTAAAAAGTGATTATCTCGCTCTGAAAAGCATTTTCCGTAAGTAAAAAAAGAAAGGTTGCCTTTTTCCCACTTTAAATGGAAAAGTGAAACTAAGCTTGTTAATGGTTGTAAATACCTTAAACAGTCATCAATTGTTGAAGCACCATCGTTTTTAACAGAATACACCATGTTTATGGTCAGAAACACATTGTGGTCAAAAAGTGATTCTTGCTCTGAAAAGCATTTTCCGTACGTAAAAAAACGGTACGTTGCTTTTTTCCCAATTTAAATTGAAAAGTTTGGTAATGGGTTTATATACCTTATACTATAATAAAGGGGTGACGCACCATCATTATTAACACAACACACCATGTTTGTGGTCAGAAACACATTGTGGTCAAAAAGTGGTTCTCTTGCTCTGAAAAGCATTTTCCACACATAACAAATGGTGTGTTCCTTTTTTCCCACTTTAAATGGAAAAGTGTAACTAAGCTTGTGAATGGTTGTTTAGATCTTATACCATTACCAACTGATGAAGCACCATCGTTTTTAACACAACACACAATTGTTATGCTCAGAAACACATTGTGGTCAAAAGGTGATTCTTTTCCTCTGAAAAGCATTTTCCGTACGTAAAAAAGTGGTATGTTGCTTTTTTCCCACTTTAAATGGAAAAGTGTAACTAAGCTTGTGAATGGTTGTTTAGACCTTATACCATTATCAACTGATGAAGCACCATCGTTTTTAACACAACACACCATTTTTATGCTCAGAAACACATTGTGGTCAAAAAGTGATTATCTCGCTCTGAAAAGCATTTTCCGTAAGTAAAAAAAGAAAGGTTGCCTTTTTCCCACTTTAAATGGAAAAGTGAAAATAAGCTTGTTAATGGATGTAAATACCTAAAACAGTCCTCAATTGTTGAAGGACCATCGTTTTAAACACAACACACCATGTTTGTGGTCAGAAACACATTGTGGTCAAAAAGTGATTCTTTTCCTCTGAAAAGCATTTTCTGCACATCATCGTTTATAACACAAGACACAACGTTTATGCTCAGAAACACAATGTGTGTAAAAAGTGATTATCTCGCTCTGAAAAGCATTTTCCGTACGTAAAAAAAGAAAGGTTGCTTTTTTCCCACTTTAAATGGAAAAGTGTAACTAAGTTTGTGAATGGTTGTTTAGAGCTTATACCATTACCAACTGATGAAGCACCATCGTTTTTAACACAACACACCATTTTTATGCTCCGAAACACATTGTGGTCAAAAAGTGATTATTTTCCTCTGAAAAGCATTTTCTGCACATCATCGTTTATAACACAAGACACAACGTTTATGCTCAGAAACACAATATGTGCAAAAAGTGATTATCTCGCTCTGAAAAGCATTTTCCGTACGTAAAAAAAGAAAGATTGCCTTTTTCCAATTTAAATGGAAAAGTGTAATTAAGCTTGTTAATGGTTGTAAATACCTTAAACAGTCATCAATTGTTGAAGCACCATCGTTTTAAACACAACATACCATGTTTATGCTCAGAAACACATTGTGGTCAAAAAGTGATTCTTGCTCTGAAAACCATTTTCCGTACGTAAAAAAACGGTACGTTGCTTTTTTCCCTATTTAAATCGAAAAGTGTAACTAAGCTTGGTAATGGGTGTATATACCTTATACCATAATAAAGGGGTGAAGCACCATCATTATTAACATAACACACCATGTTTGTGGTCAGAAACACATTGTGGTCAAAAAGTGGTTCTCTTGCTCTGAAAAGCATTTTCCACACATAACAAATGGTATGTTCCTTTTTTTCCCACTTTAAATGGAAAAGTGTAACTAAGCTTGTGAATGGTTATTTAGACCTTATACCATTACCAACTGATGAAGCACCATCGTTTTTAAGACAACACACCATTTTTATGCTCAGAAACACATTGTGGTAAAAAAGTGATTATCTCGCTCTGAAAAGCATTTTCCGTAAGTAAAAAAAGAAAGGTTGCCTTTTTCCCACTTTAAATGGAAAAGTGTAAATAAGCTTGTTAATGGATGTAAATACCTTAAACAGTCCTCAATTGTGGAAGGACCATCGTTTTAAACACAACACACCATGTTTATGCTCAAGAAACACATTGTGGTCAAAAAGTGATTCTCGCTCCGAAAAGCATTTTCCGCACGTAAAAAAAGAAAGGTTGCCTTTTTCCCACTTTAAATGGAAAAGTGTAAACAAGCTTGTTAATGGATGTAAATACGTTAAACAGTCCTCAATTGTTGAAGGACCATCGTTTTAAACACAACACACCATGTTTGTGGTCAGAAACACATTGTGGTCAAAAAGTGATTCTTTTCCTCTGAAAATCATTTTCTGCACATCATCGTTTATAACACAAGACACAACGTTTATGCTCAGAAACACAATGTGTGCAAAAAGTGATTATCTCGCTCTGATAAGCATTTTCCGTACGTAAAAAAAGAAAGATTGACTTTTTCCAATTTAAATGGAAAAGTGTAACTAAGCTTGTTAATGGTTGTAAATACCTTAAACAGTCATCAATTGTTGCAGCACCATCGTTTTTAACAGAATACACCATGTTTATGGTCAGAAACACATTGTGGTCAAAAAGTGATTCTTGCTCTGAAAAAAGCATTTTCCGTACGTAAAAAAACGGTACGTTGCTTTTTTCCCAATTTAAATTGAAAAGTGTAACTAAGCTTGGTAATGGGTGTATATACCTTATACTATAATAAAGGGGCGACGCACCATCATTATTAACACAACACACCATGTTTGTGGTCAGAAACACATTGTGGTCAAAAAGTGGTTCTCTTGCTCTGAAAAGCATTTTCCACACATAACAAATGGTGTGTTCCTTTTTTCCCACTTTAAATGGAAAAGTGTAACTAAGCTTGTGAATGGTTGTTTAGATCTTATACCATTACCAACTGATGAAGCACCATCGTTTTTAACACAACACACAATTGTTATGCTCAGAAACACATTGTGGTCAAAAGGTGATTCTTTTCCTCTGAAAAGCATTTTCCGTACGTAAAAAAGTGGTATGTTGCTTTTTTCCGACTTTAAATGGAAAAGTGTAACTAAGCTTGTGAATGGTTGTTTAGACCTTATACCATTATCAACTGATGAAGCACCATCGTTTTTAACACAACACACCATTTTTATGCTCAGAAACACATTGTGGTCAAAAAGTGATTATCTCGCTCTGAAAAGCATTTTCCGTAAGTAAAAAAAGAAAGGTTGCCTTTTTCCCACTTTAAATGGAAAAGTGAAAATAAGCTTGTTAATGGATGTAAATACCTAAAACAGTCCTCAATTGTTGAAGGACCATCGTTTTAAACACAACACACCATGTTTGTGGTCAGAAACACATTGTGGTCAAAAAGTGATTATTTTCCTCTGAAAAGCATTTTCTGCACATCATCGTTTATAACACAAGACACAACGTTTATGCTCAGAAACACAATGTGTGTAAAAAGTGATTATCTCGCTCTGAAAAGCATTTTCCACACATAGTAAATGGTATGGTTTCTTTTTTCACACTTTAAATGGAAAAGTGTAACTAAGCTTGTCAATGGTTGTTTAGACCTTATACCATTACCAACTGATGAAGCACCATCGTTTTTTAACACAACACACCATTTTTATGCTCAGAAACACATTGTGGTCAAAAAGTGATTATCTCGCTCTGAAAAGCATTTTCCGTAAGTAAAAAAAGAAAGGTTGCCTTTTTCCCACTTTAAATGGAAAAGTGTAAATAAGCTTGTTAATGGATGAAAATACCTTAAACAGTCCTCAATTGTTGAAGGACCATCGTTTTAAACACAACACACCATGTTTGTGGTCAGAAGCACATTGTGGTCAAAAAGTGATTCTTTTCCTCTGAAAAGCATTTTCTGCACATCATCGTTTATAACACAAGACACAACGTTCATGCTCAGAAACACAATGTGTGTAAAAAGTGATTATCTCGCTCTGAAAAGCATTTTCCGTAAGTAAAAAAAGAAAGGTTGCCTTTTTCCCACTTTAAATGGAAAAGTGTAAATAAGCTTGTTAATGGATGAAAATACCTTAAACAGTCCTCAATTGTTGAAGGACCATCGTTTTAAACACAACACACCATGTTTGTGGTCAGAAGCACATTGTGGTCAAAAAGTGATTCTTTTCCTCTGAAAAGCATTTTCTGCACATCATCGTTTATAACACAAGACACAACGTTCATGCTCAGAAACACAATGTGTGTAAAAAGTGATTATCTCGCTCTGAAAAGCATTTTCCGTAAGTAAAAAAAGAAAGGTTGCCTTTTTCCCACTTTAAATGGAAAAGTGAAACTAAGCTTGTTAATGGTTGTAAATACCTTAAACAGTCATCAATTGTTGAAGCACCATCGTTTTTAACAGAATACACCATGTTTATGGTCAGAAACACATTGTGGTCAAAAAGTGATTCTTGCTCTGAAAAGCATTTTCCGTACGTAAAAAAACGGTACGTTGCTTTTTTCCCAATTTAAATTGAAAAGTTTGGTAATGGGTTTATATACCTTATACTATAATAAAGGGGTGACGCACCATCATTATTAACACAACACACCATGTTTGTGGTCAGAAACACATTGTGGTCAAAAAGTGGTTCTCTTGCTCTGAAAAGCATTTTCCACACATAACAAATGGTGTGTTCCTTTTTTCCCACTTTAAATGGAAAAGTGTAACTAAGCTTGTGAATGGTTGTTTAGATCTTATACCATTACCAACTGATGAAGCACCATCGTTTTTAACACAACACACAATTGTTATGCTCAGAAACACATTGTGGTCAAAAGGTGATTCTTTTCCTCTGAAAAGCATTTTCCGTACGTAAAAAAGTGGTATGTTGCTTTTTTCCCACTTTAAATGGAAAAGTGTAACTAAGCTTGTGAATGGTTGTTTAGACCTTATACCATTATCAACTGATGAAGCACCATCGTTTTTAACACAACACACCATTTTTATGCTCAGAAACACATTGTGGTCAAAAAGTGATTATCTCGCTCTGAAAAGCATTTTCCGTAAGTAAAAAAAGAAAGGTTGCCTTTTTCCCACTTTAAATGGAAAAGTGAAAATAAGCTTGTTAATGGATGTAAATACCTAAAACAGTCCTCAATTGTTGAAGGACCATCGTTTTAAACACAACACACCATGTTTGTGGTCAGAAACACATTGTGGTCAAAAAGTGATTCTTTTCCTCTGAAAAGCATTTTCTGCACATCATCGTTTATAACACAAGACACAACGTTTATGCTCAGAAACACAATGTGTGTAAAAAGTGATTATCTCGCTCTGAAAAGCATTTTCCGTACGTAAAAAAAGAAAGGTTGCTTTTTTCCCACTTTAAATGGAAAAGTGTAACTAAGTTTGTGAATGGTTGTTTAGAGCTTATACCATTACCAACTGATGAAGCACCATCGTTTTTAACACAACACACCATTTTTATGCTCCGAAACACATTGTGGTCAAAAAGTGATTATTTTCCTCTGAAAAGCATTTTCTGCACATCATCGTTTATAACACAAGACACAACGTTTATGCTCAGAAACACAATATGTGCAAAAAGTGATTATCTCGCTCTGAAAAGCATTTTCCGTACGTAAAAAAAGAAAGATTGCCTTTTTCCAATTTAAATGGAAAAGTGTAATTAAGCTTGTTAATGGTTGTAAATACCTTAAACAGTCATCAATTGTTGAAGCACCATCGTTTTAAACACAACATACCATGTTTATGCTCAGAAACACATTGTGGTCAAAAAGTGATTCTTGCTCTGAAAACCATTTTCCGTACGTAAAAAAACGGTACGTTGCTTTTTTCCCTATTTAAATCGAAAAGTGTAACTAAGCTTGGTAATGGGTGTATATACCTTATACCATAATAAAGGGGTGAAGCACCATCATTATTAACATAACACACCATGTTTGTGGTCAGAAACACATTGTGGTCAAAAAGTGGTTCTCTTGCTCTGAAAAGCATTTTCCACACATAACAAATGGTATGTTCCTTTTTTTCACACTTTAAATGGAAAAGTGTAACTAAGCTTGTGAATGGTTATTTTGACCTTATACCATTACCAACTGATGAAGCACCATCGTTTTTAAGACAACACACCATTTTTATGCTCAGAAACACATTGTGGTAAAAAAGTGATTATCTCGCTCTGAAAAGCATTTTCCGTAAGTAAAAAAAGAAAGGTTGCCTTTTTCCCACTTTAAATGGAAAAGTGTAAATAAGCTTGTTAATGGATGTAAATACCTTAAACAGTCCTCAATTGTGGAAGGACCATCGTTTTAAACACAACACACCATGTTTATGCTCAAGAAACACATTGTGGTCAAAAAGTGATTCTCGCTCCGAAAAGCATTTTCCGCACGTAAAAAAAGAAAGGTTGCCTTTTTCCCACTTTAAATGGAAAAGTGTAAACAAGCTTGTTAATGGATGTAAATACGTTAAACAGTCCTCAATTGTTGAAGGACCATCGTTTTAAACACAACACACCATGTTTGTGGTCAGAAACACATTGTGGTCAAAAAGTGATTCTTTTCCTCTGAAAATCATTTTCTGCACATCATCGTTTATAACACAAGACACAACGTTTATGCTCAGAAACACAATGTGTGCAAAAAGTGATTATCTCGCTCTGATAAGCATTTTCCGTACGTAAAAAAAGAAAGATTGACTTTTTCCAATTTAAATGGAAAAGTGTAACTAAGCTTGTTAATGGTTGTAAATACCTTAAACAGTCATCAATTGTTGCAGCACCATCGTTTTTAACAGAATACACCATGTTTATGGTCAGAAACACATTGTGGTCAAAAAGTGATTCTTGCTCTGAAAAAAGCATTTTCCGTACGTAAAAAAACGGTACGTTGCTTTTTTCCCAATTTAAATTGAAAAGTGTAACTAAGCTTGGTAATGGGTGTATATACCTTATACTATAATAAAGGGGCGACGCACCATCATTATTAACACAACACACCATGTTTGTGGTCAGAAACACATTGTGGTCAAAAAGTGGTTCTCTTGCTCTGAAAAGCATTTTCCACACATAACAAATGGTGTGTTCCTTTTTTCCCACTTTAAATGGAAAAGTGTAACTAAGCTTGTGAATGGTTGTTTAGATCTTATACCATTACCAACTGATGAAGCACCATCGTTTTTAACACAACACACAATTGTTATGCTCAGAAACACATTGTGGTCAAAAGGTGATTCTTTTCCTCTGAAAAGCATTTTCCGTACGTAAAAAAGTGGTATGTTGCTTTTTTCCGACTTTAAATGGAAAAGTGTAACTAAGCTTGTGAATGGTTGTTTAGACCTTATACCATTATCAACTGATGAAGCACCATCGTTTTTAACACAACACACCATTTTTATGCTCAGAAACACATTGTGGTCAAAAAGTGATTATCTCGCTCTGAAAAGCATTTTCCGTAAGTAAAAAAAGAAAGGTTGCCTTTTTCCCACTTTAAATGGAAAAGTGAAAATAAGCTTGTTAATGGATGTAAATACCTAAAACAGTCCTCAATTGTTGAAGGACCATCGTTTTAAACACAACACACCATGTTTGTGGTCAGAAACACATTGTGGTCAAAAAGTGATTCTTTTCCTCTGAAAAGCATTTTCTGCACATCATCGTTTATAACACAAGACACAACGTTTATGCTCAGAAACACAATGTGTGTAAAAAGTGATTATCTCGCTCTGAAAAGCATTTTCCGTACGTAAAAAAAGAAAGGTTGCTTTTTTCCCACTTTAAATGGAAAAGTGTAACTAAGCTTGTGAATGGTTGTTTAGAGCTTATACCATTACCAACTGATGAAGCACCATCGTTTTTAACACAACACACCATTTTTATGCTCCGAAACACATTGTGGTCAAAAGTGATTATTTTCCTCTGAAAAGCATTTTCTGCACATCATCGTTTATAACACAAGACACAACGTTTATGCTCAGAAACACAATGTGTGTAAAAATTGATTACCTCGCTCTGAAAAGCATTTTCCGTAAGTAAAAAAAGAAAGGTTGCCTTTTTCCCACTTTAAATGGAAAAGTGTAACTAAGCTTGATAATGGGTGTATATACCTTATACCATAATAAAGGGGTGAAGCACCATCATTATTAACACAACACACAATGTTTGTGGTCAGAAACACATTGTGGTCAAAAAGTGGTTCTCTTGCTCTGAAAAGCATTTTCCACACATAACAAATGGTATGTTCCTTTTTTCCCACTTTAAATGGAAAAGTGTAACTAAGCTTGTGAATGGTTATTTAGACCTTATACCATTACCAACTGATGAAGCACCATCGTTTTTAAGACAACACACCATTTTTATGCTCAGAAACACATTGTGGTCAAAAAGTGATTCTCGCTCTGAAAAGCATTTTCCGCACGTAAAAAAACGGTACGTTGCTTTTTTCCCAATTTTAATTGAAAAGTGTAACTAAGCTTGATAATACCTTATACCATAATAAAGGGGTGAAACACCATCATTATTAACACAACACACCATGTTTGTGGTCAGAAACACATTGTGGTCAAAAAGTGGTTCTCTCGCTCTGAAAAGCATTTTCCACACATAACAAATGGTATATTTCTTTTTTCCCACTTTAAATGGAAAAGTGTAACTAAGCTTGTGGATGGTTGTTTAGATCTCATACAATTACCAACTGATGAAGCACCATCGTTTTTAACACGACACCATTTTTATGCTCAGAAACACATTTTGGTCAAAAAGTGATTATTTTCCTCTGAAAAGCATTTTCCGTACGTAAAAAAAGAAAGATTGCCTTTTTCCAATTTAAATGGAAAAGTGTAACTAAGCTTGTTAATGGTTGTAAATACCTTAAACAGTCATCAATTGTTGAAGCACCATCGTTTTAAACACAACATACCATGTTTATGCTCAGAAACACATTGTGGTCAAAAAGTGATTCTTGCTCTGAAAACCATTTTCCGTACGTAAAAAAACGGAACGTTGCTTTTTTCCCAATTTAAATTGAAAAGTGTAACTAAGCTTGATAATGGGTGTATATACCTTATACCATAATAAAGGGGTGAAGCACCATCATTATTAACACAACACACCATGTTTGTGGTCAGAAACACGTTGTGGTCAAAAAGTGGTTCTCTTGCTCTGAAAAGCATTTTCCACACATAACAAATGGTACGTTCCTTTTTTCCCACTTTAAATGGAAAAGTGTAACTAAGCTTGTGAATGGTTATTTAGACCTTATACCATTACCAACTGATGAAGCACCATCGTTTTTAAGACAACACACCATTTTTATGCTCAGAAACACATTGTGGTCAAAAGGTGATTCTTTTCCTCTGAAAAGCATTTTCCGTACGTAAAAAAGTGGTATGTTGCTTTTTTCCCACTTTAAATGGAAAAGTGTAACTAAGCTTGTGAATGGTTGTTTAGACCTTATACCATTATCAACTGATGAAGCACCATCGTTTTTAACACAACACACCATTTTTATGCTCAGAAACACATTGTGGTCAAAAAGTGATTATCTCGCTCTGAAAAGCATTTTCCGTAAGTAAAAAAAGAAAGGTTGCCTTTTTCCCACTTTAAATGGAAAAGTGAAAATAAGCTTGTTAATGGATGTAAATACCTAAAACAGTCCTCAATTGTTGAAGGACCATCGTTTTAAACACAACACACCATGTTTGTGGTCAGAAACACATTGTGGTCAAAAAGTGATTCTTTTCCTCTGAAAAGCATTTTCTGCACATCATCGTTTATAACACAAGACACAACGTTTATGCTCAGAAACACAATGTGTGTAAAAAGTGATTATCTCGCTCTGAAAAGCATTTTCCGTACGTAAAAAAAGAAAGGTTGCTTTTTTCCCACTTTAAATGGAAAAGTGTAACTAAGTTTGTGAATGGTTGTTTAGAGCTTATACCATTACCAACTGATGAAGCACCATCGTTTTTAACACAACACACCATTTTTATGCTCCGAAACACATTGTGGTCAAAAAGTGATTATTTTCCTCTGAAAAGCATTTTCTGCACATCATCGTTTATAACACAAGACACAACGTTTATGCTCAGAAACACAATATGTGCAAAAAGTGATTATCTCGCTCTGAAAAGCATTTTCCGTACGTAAAAAAAGAAAGATTGCCTTTTTCCAATTTAAATGGAAAAGTGTAATTAAGCTTGTTAATGGTTGTAAATACCTTAAACAGTCATCAATTGTTGAAGCACCATCGTTTTAAACACAACATACCATGTTTATGCTCAGAAACACATTGTGGTCAAAAAGTGATTCTTGCTCTGAAAACCATTTTCCGTACGTAAAAAAACGGTACGTTGCTTTTTTCCCTATTTAAATCGAAAAGTGTAACTAAGCTTGGTAATGGGTGTATATACCTTATACCATAATAAAGGGGTGAAGCACCATCATTATTAACATAACACACCATGTTTGTGGTCAGAAACACATTGTGGTCAAAAAGTGGTTCTCTTGCTCTGAAAAGCATTTTCCACACATAACAAATGGTATGTTCCTTTTTTTCACACTTTAAATGGAAAAGTGTAACTAAGCTTGTGAATGGTTATTTTGACCTTATACCATTACCAACTGATGAAGCACCATCGTTTTTAAGACAACACACCATTTTTATGCTCAGAAACACATTGTGGTAAAAAAGTGATTATCTCGCTCTGAAAAGCATTTTCCGTAAGTAAAAAAAGAAAGGTTGCCTTTTTCCCACTTTAAATGGAAAAGTGTAAATAAGCTTGTTAATGGATGTAAATACCTTAAACAGTCCTCAATTGTGGAAGGACCATCGTTTTAAACACAACACACCATGTTTATGCTCAAGAAACACATTGTGGTCAAAAAGTGATTCTCGCTCCGAAAAGCATTTTCCGCACGTAAAAAAAGAAAGGTTGCCTTTTTCCCACTTTAAATGGAAAAGTGTAAACAAGCTTGTTAATGGATGTAAATACGTTAAACAGTCCTCAATTGTTGAAGGACCATCGTTTTAAACACAACACACCATGTTTGTGGTCAGAAACACATTGTGGTCAAAAAGTGATTCTTTTCCTCTGAAAATCATTTTCTGCACATCATCGTTTATAACACAAGACACAACGTTTATGCTCAGAAACACAATGTGTGCAAAAAGTGATTATCTCGCTCTGATAAGCATTTTCCGTACGTAAAAAAAGAAAGATTGACTTTTTCCAATTTAAATGGAAAAGTGTAACTAAGCTTGTTAATGGTTGTAAATACCTTAAACAGTCATCAATTGTTGCAGCACCATCGTTTTTAACAGAATACACCATGTTTATGGTCAGAAACACATTGTGGTCAAAAAGTGATTCTTGCTCTGAAAAAAGCATTTTCCGTACGTAAAAAAACGGTACGTTGCTTTTTTCCCAATTTAAATTGAAAAGTGTAACTAAGCTTGGTAATGGGTGTATATACCTTATACTATAATAAAGGGGCGACGCACCATCATTATTAACACAACACACCATGTTTGTGGTCAGAAACACATTGTGGTCAAAAAGTGGTTCTCTTGCTCTGAAAAGCATTTTCCACACATAACAAATGGTGTGTTCCTTTTTTCCCACTTTAAATGGAAAAGTGTAACTAAGCTTGTGAATGGTTGTTTAGATCTTATACCATTACCAACTGATGAAGCACCATCGTTTTTAACACAACACACAATTGTTATGCTCAGAAACACATTGTGGTCAAAAGGTGATTCTTTTCCTCTGAAAAGCATTTTCCGTACGTAAAAAAGTGGTATGTTGCTTTTTTCCGACTTTAAATGGAAAAGTGTAACTAAGCTTGTGAATGGTTGTTTAGACCTTATACCATTATCAACTGATGAAGCACCATCGTTTTTAACACAACACACCATTTTTATGCTCAGAAACACATTGTGGTCAAAAAGTGATTATCTCGCTCTGAAAAGCATTTTCCGTAAGTAAAAAAAGAAAGGTTGCCTTTTTCCCACTTTAAATGGAAAAGTGAAAATAAGCTTGTTAATGGATGTAAATACCTAAAACAGTCCTCAATTGTTGAAGGACCATCGTTTTAAACACAACACACCATGTTTGTGGTCAGAAACACATTGTGGTCAAAAAGTGATTCTTTTCCTCTGAAAAGCATTTTCTGCACATCATCGTTTATAACACAAGACACAACGTTTATGCTCAGAAACACAATGTGTGTAAAAAGTGATTATCTCGCTCTGAAAAGCATTTTCCGTACGTAAAAAAAGAAAGGTTGCTTTTTTCCCACTTTAAATGGAAAAGTGTAACTAAGCTTGTGAATGGTTGTTTAGAGCTTATACCATTACCAACTGATGAAGCACCATCGTTTTTAACACAACACACCATTTTTATGCTCCGAAACACATTGTGGTCAAAAGTGATTATTTTCCTCTGAAAAGCATTTTCTGCACATCATCGTTTATAACACAAGACACAACGTTTATGCTCAGAAACACAATGTGTGTAAAAATTGATTACCTCGCTCTGAAAAGCATTTTCCGTAAGTAAAAAAAGAAAGGTTGCCTTTTTCCCACTTTAAATGGAAAAGTGTAACTAAGCTTGATAATGGGTGTATATACCTTATACCATAATAAAGGGGTGAAGCACCATCATTATTAACACAACACACAATGTTTGTGGTCAGAAACACATTGTGGTCAAAAAGTGGTTCTCTTGCTCTGAAAAGCATTTTCCACACATAACAAATGGTATGTTCCTTTTTTCCCACTTTAAATGGAAAAGTGTAACTAAGCTTGTGAATGGTTATTTAGACCTTATACCATTACCAACTGATGAAGCACCATCGTTTTTAAGACAACACACCATTTTTATGCTCAGAAACACATTGTGGTCAAAAAGTGATTCTCGCTCTGAAAAGCATTTTCCGCACGTAAAAAAACGGTACGTTGCTTTTTTCCCAATTTTAATTGAAAAGTGTAACTAAGCTTGATAATACCTTATACCATAATAAAGGGGTGAAACACCATCATTATTAACACAACACACCATGTTTGTGGTCAGAAACACATTGTGGTCAAAAAGTGGTTCTCTCGCTCTGAAAAGCATTTTCCACACATAACAAATGGTATATTTCTTTTTTCCCACTTTAAATGGAAAAGTGTAACTAAGCTTGTGGATGGTTGTTTAGATCTCATACAATTACCAACTGATGAAGCACCATCGTTTTTAACACGACACCATTTTTATGCTCAGAAACACATTTTGGTCAAAAAGTGATTATTTTCCTCTGAAAAGCATTTTCCGTACGTAAAAAAAGAAAGATTGCCTTTTTCCAATTTAAATGGAAAAGTGTAACTAAGCTTGTTAATGGTTGTAAATACCTTAAACAGTCATCAATTGTTGAAGCACCATCGTTTTAAACACAACATACCATGTTTATGCTCAGAAACACATTGTGGTCAAAAAGTGATTCTTGCTCTGAAAACCATTTTCCGTACGTAAAAAAACGGAACGTTGCTTTTTTCCCAATTTAAATTGAAAAGTGTAACTAAGCTTGGTAATGGGTGTATATACCTTATACCATAATAAAGGGGTGAAGCACCATCATTATTAACACAACACACCATGTTTGTGGTCAGAAACACGTTGTGGTCAAAAAGTGGTTCTCTTGCTCTGAAAAGCATTTTCCACACATAACAAATGGTACGTTCCTTTTTTCCCACTTTAAATGGAAAAGTGTAACTAAGCTTGTGAATGGTTATTTAGACCTTATACCATTACCAACTGATGAAGCACCATCGTTTTTAAGACAACACACCATTTTTATGCTCAGAAACACAATATGTGCAAAAAGTGATTATCTCGCTCTGAAAAGCATTTTCCGTACGTAAAAAAAGAAAGATTGCCTTTTTCCAATTTAAATGGAAAAGTGTAACTAAGCTTGGTAATGGGTGTATATACCTTATACCATAATAAAGGGGTGACGCACCATCATTATTAACACAACACACCATGTTTGTGGTCAGAAACACATTGTGGTCAAAAAGTGGTTCTCTTGCTCTGAAAAGCATTTTCCACACATAACAAATGGTGTGTTCCTTTTTTCCCACTTTAAATGGAAAAGTGTAACTAAGCTTGTGAATGGTTGTTTAGATCTCATACCATTACCAACTGATGAAGCACCATCGTTTTTAACACAACACACAATTGTTATGCTCAGAAACACATTGTGGTCAAAAGGTGATTCTTTTCCTCTGAAAAGCATTTTCCGCACATCATCGTTTATAACACAAAGACACAACGTTTATGCTCAGAAACACAATGTGTGTAAAAAGTGATTATCTCGCTCTGAAAAGCATTTTCCACACATAGTAAATGGTATGGTTTCTTTTTTCACACTTTAAATGGAAAAGTGTAACTAAGCTTGTCAATGGTTGTTTAGACCTTATACCATTATCAGCTGATGAAGCACCATCGTTTTTAACACAACACACAATGTTTGTGGTCAGAAACACATTGTGGTCAAAAAGTGGTTCTCTTGCTCTGAAAAGCATTTTCCGTAAGTAAAAAAAGAAAGGTTGCCTTTTTCCCACTTTAAATGGAAAAGTGTAAATAAGCTTGTTAGTGGATGTAAATACCTTAAACATTCCTCAATTGTTGAAGGACCATCGTTTTAAACACAACACACCATGTTTGTGGTCAGAAACACATTGTGGTCAAAAAGTGATTATTTTCCTCTGAAAAGCATTTTCTGCACATCATCGTTTATAACACAAGACACAATTGTTATGCTCAGAAACACAATATGTGCAAAAAGTGATTATCTCGCTCTGAAAAGCATTTTCCGTACGTAAAAAAAGAAAGGTTGCTTTTTTCCCACTTTAAATGGAAAAGTGTAACTAAGCTTGTGAATGGTTGTTTAGACCTTATACCATTATCAACTGATGAAGCACCATCGTTTTTAACACAACACACAATATTTGTGGTCAGAAACACATTGTGGTCAAAAAGTGGTTCTCTTGCTCTGAAAAGCATTTTCCACACATAACAAATGGTATATTTCTTTTTTCCCACTTTAAATGGAAAAGTGTAACTACGCTTGTGAATGGTTGTTTAGATGTTATACCATTACCAACTGATGAAGCACCATCGTTTTAAACACAACAACACCATGTTTATTGCTCAGAAACACATTGTGGTCAAAAGGCGATTCTCTCGCTCTGAAAAGCATTTTCCACACATAAAAAAGTGGTATTGTGCTTTTTTTCCCACTTTAAATGGAAAAGTGTAACTAAGCTTGTGAATGGTTGTTTAGACCTTATACCATTATCAACTGATGAAGCACCATCGTTTTTAACACAACACACCATTTTTATGCTCAGAAACACATTGTGGTCAAAAAGTGATTATCTCGCTCTGAAAAGCATTTTCCGTAAGTAAAAAAAGAAAGGTTGCCTTTTTCCCACGTTAAATGGAAAAGTGTAAATAAGCTTGTTAATGGATGTAAATACCTTAAACATTCCTCAATTGTTGAAGGACCATCGTTTTAAACACAACACACCATGTTTGTGGTCAGAAACACATTGTGGTCAAAAAGTGATTATTTTCCTCTGAAAAGCATTTTCTGCACATCATCGTTTATAACACAAGACACAACGTTTATGCTCAGAAACACAATATGTGCAAAAAGTGATTATCTCGCTCTGAAAAGCATTTTCCGTACGTAAAAAAAGAAAGGTTGCTTTTTTCCCACTTTAAACGGAAAAGTGTAACTAAGCTTGTGAATGGTTGTTTAGAGCTAATACCATTACCAACTGATGAAGCACCATCGTTTTTAACACAACACACCATTTTTATGCTCCGAAACACATTGTGGTCAAAAAGTGATTATTTTCCTCTGAAAAGCATTTTCTGCACATCATCGTTTATAACACAAGACACAACGTTTATGCTCAGAAACACAATATGTGCAAAAAGTGATTATCTCGCTCTGAAAAGCATTTTCCGTACGTAAAAAAAGAAAGATTGCCTTTTTCCAATTTAAATGGAAAAGTGTAACTAAGCTTGTTAATGGTTGTAAATACCTTAAACAGTCATCAATTGTTGCAGCACCATCGTTTTTAACAGAATACACCATGTTTATGGTCAGAAACACATTGTGGTCAAAAAGTGGTTCTCTTGCTCTGAAAAGCATTTTCCACACATAACAAATGGTGTGTTCCTTTTTTCCCACTTTAAATGGAAAAGTGTAACTAAGCTTGTGAATGGTTGTTTAGATCTTATACCATTACCAACTGATGAAGCACCATCGTTTTTAACACAACACACAA
Organism: Lota lota; assembly: GCA_026745465.1. Taxonomy (NCBI): domain Eukaryota; kingdom Metazoa; phylum Chordata; class Actinopteri; order Gadiformes; family Lotidae; genus Lota; species Lota lota. The sequence continues at coordinate 536,485 of JACYXH010000611.1, forward strand.
TTGTTATGCTCAGAAACACATTGTGGTCAAAAGGTGATTCTTTTCCTCTGAAAAGCATTTTCCGTACGTAAAAAAGTGGTATGTTGCTTTTTTCCCACTTTAAATGGAAAAGTGTAACTAAGCTTGTGAATGGTTGTTTAGACCTTATACCATTATCAACTGATGAAGCACCATCGTTTTTAACACAACACACCATTTTTATGCTCAGAAACACATTGTGGTCAAAAAGTGATTATCTCGCTCTGAAAAGCATTTTCCGTAAGTAAAAAAAGAAAGGTTGCCTTTTTCCCACTTTAAATGGAAAAGTGAAAATAAGCTTGTTAATGGATGTAAATACCTAAAACAGTCCTCAATTGTTGAAGGACCATCGTTTTAAACACAACACACCATGTTTGTGGTCAGAAACACATTGTGGTCAAAAAGTGATTCTTTTCCTCTGAAAAGCATTTTCTGCACATCATCGTTTATAACACAAGACACAATTGTTATGCTCAGAAACACAATATGTGCAAAAAGTGATTATCTCGCTCTGAAAAGCATTTTCCGTACGTAAAAAAAGAAAGGTTGCTTTTTTCCCACTTTAAATGGAAAAGTGTAACTAAGCTTGTGAATGGTTGTTTAGACCTTATACCATTATCAACTGATGAAGCACCATCGTTTTTAACACAACACACAATATTTATGCTCCGAAACACATTGTGGTCAAAAAGTGATTATTTTCCTCTGAAAAGCATTTTCTGCACATCATCGTTTATAACACAAGACACAACGTTTATGCTCAGAAACACAATATGTGCAAAAAGTGATTATCTCGCTCTGAAAAGCATTTTCCGTACGTAAAAAAAGAAAGATTGCCTTTTTCCAATTTAAATGGAAAAGTGTAATTAAGCTTGTTAATGGTTGTAAATACCTTAAACAGTCATCAATTGTTGAAGCACCATCGTTTTAAACACAACATACCATGTTTATGCTCAGAAACACATTGTGGTCAAAAAGTGATTCTTGCTCTGAAAACCATTTTCCGTACGTAAAAAAACGGTACGTTGCTTTTTTCCCTATTTAAATCGAAAAGTGTAACTAAGCTTGGTAATGGGTGTATATACCTTATACCATAATAAAGGGGTGAAGCACCATCATTATTAACATAACACACCATGTTTGTGGTCAGAAACATTGTGGTCAAAAAGTGGTTCTCTTGCTCTGAAAAGCATTTTCCACACATAACAAATGGTATGTTCCTTTTTTCCCACTTTAAATGGAAAAGTGTAACTAAGCTTGTGAATGGTTATTTTGACCTTATACCATTACCAACTGATGAAGCACCATCGTTTTTAAGACAACACACCATTTTTATGCTCAGAAACACATTGTGGTAAAAAAGTGATTATCTCGCTCTGAAAAGCATTTTCCGTAAGTAAAAAAAGAAAGGTTGCCTTTTTCCCACTTTAAATGGAAAAGTGTAAATAAGCTTGTTAATGGATGTAAATACCTTATACCAGTCTCAATTGTGGAAGGACCATCGTTTTAAACACAACACACCATGTTTATGCTCAAGAAACACATTGTGGTCAAAAAGTGATTCTCGCTCCGAAAAGCATTTTCCGCACGTAAAAAAAGAAAGGTTGCCTTTTTCCCACTTTAAATGGAAAAGTGTAAACAAGCTTGTTAATGGATGTAAATACGTTAAACAGTCCTCAATTGTTGAAGGACCATCGTTTTAAACACAACACACCATGTTTGTGGTCAGAAACACATTGTGGTCAAAAAGTGATTCTTTTCCTCTGAAAATCATTTTCTGCACATCATCGTTTATAACACAAGACACAACGTTTATGCTCAGAAACACAATGTGTGCAAAAAGTGATTATCTCGCTCTGATAAGCATTTTCCGTACGTAAAAAAAGAAAGATTGACTTTTTCCAATTTAAATGGAAAAGTGTAACTAAGCTTGTTAATGGTTGTAAATACCTTAAACAGTCATCAATTGTTGCAGCACCATCGTTTTTAAACAGAATACACCATGTTTATGCTCAGAAACACATTGTGGTCAAAAAGTGATTCTTGCTCTGAAAAAGCATTTTCCGTACGTAAAAAAACGGTACGTTGCTTTTTTCCCAATTTAAATTGAAAAGTGTAACTAAGCTTGGTAATGGGTGTATATACCTTATACTATAATAAAGGGGCGACGCACCATCATTATTAACACAACACACCATGTTTGTGGTCAGAAACACATTGTGGTCAAAAAGTGGTTCTCTTGCTCTGAAAAGCATTTTCAACACATAACAAATGGTGTGTTGCTTTTTTCCCACTTTAAATGGAAAAGTGTAACTAAGCTTGTGAATGGTTGTTTAGACCTTATACCATTATCAACTGATGAAGCACCATCGTTTTTAACACAACACACCATTTTTATGCTCAGAAACACATTGTGGTCAAAAGGTGATTCTTTCGCTCTGAAAAGCATTTTCCGTACGTAAAAAAGTGGTATGTTGCTTTTTTTCCGACTTTAAATGGAAAAGTGTAACTAAGCTTGTGAATGGTTGTTTAGACCTTATACCATTATCAACTGATGAAGCACCATCGTTTTTAACACAACACACCATTTTTATGCTCAGAAACACATTGTGGTCAAAAAGTGATTATCTCGCTCTGAAAAGCATTTTCCGTAAGTAAAAAAGAAAGGTTGCCTTTTTCCCACTTTAAATGGAAAAGTGAAAATAAGCTTGATAATGGATGTAAATACCTTAAACAGTCCTCAATTGTTGAAGGACCATCGTTTTAAACACAACACACCATGTTTGTGGTCAGAAACACATTGTGGTCAAAAAGTGATTCTTTTCCTCTGAAAAGCATTTTCTGCACATCATCGTTTATAACACAAGACACAACGTTTATGCTCAGAAACACAATGTGTGTAAAAAGTGATTATCTCGCTCTGAAAAGCATTTTCCGTACGTAAAAAAAGAAAGGTTGCTTTTTTCCCACTTTAAATGGAAAAGTGTAACTAAGCTTGTGAATGGTTGTTTAGAGCTTATACCATTACCAACTGTTGAAGCACCATCGTTCTTAACATACCATGTTTATGCTCAGAAACACATTGTGGTCAAAAAGTGATTCTTGCTCTGAAAACCATTTTCCGTACGTAAAAAAACGGTACGTTGCTTTTTTCCCAATTTAAATCGAAAAGTGTAACTAAGCTTGGTAATGGGTGTATATACCTTATACCATAATAAAGGGGTGAAGCACCATCATTATTAACACAACACACCATGTTTGTGGTCAGAAACACATTGTGGTCAAAAAGTGGTTCTCTTGCTCTGAAAAGCATTTTCCACACATAACAAATGGTATGTTCCTTTTTTCCCACTTTAAATGGAAAAGTGTAACTAAGCTTGTGAATGGTTATTTAGACCGTATACCATTACCAACTGATGAAGCACCATCGTTTTTAACACAACACACCATTTTTATGCTCAGAAACACATTGTGGTAAAAAGGCGATTCTCTCGCTCTGAAAAGCATTTTCCGCACATAAAAAAGTGGTATTGTGCTTTTTTTCCCACTTTAAATGGAAAAGTGTAACTAAGCTTGTGATGGTTGTTTAGACCTTATACCATTATCAACTGATGAAGCACCATCGTTTTTAACACAACACACCATTTTTATGCTCAGAAACACATTGTGGTCAAAAAGTGATTATCTCGCTCTGAAAGCATTTTCCGTAAGTAAAAAAGAAAGGTTGCCTTTTTCCCACTTTAAATGGAAAAGTGTAAACAAGCTTGTTAATGGATGTAAATACCTTAAACATTCCTCAATTGTTGAAGGACCATCGTTTTAAACACATCACACCATGTTTGTGGTCAGAAACACATTGTGGTCAAAAAGTGATTATTTTCCTCTGAAAAGCATTTTCTGCACATCATCGTTTATAACACAAGACACAACGTTTATGCTCAGAAACACAATATGTGCAAAAAGTGATTATCTCGCTCTGAAAAGCATTTTCCGTACGTAAAAAAAGAAAGATTGCCTTTTTCCAATTTAAATGGAAAAGTGTAACTAAGCTTGTTAATGGTTGTAAATACCTTAAACAGTCATCAATTGTTGAAGCACCATCGTTTTAAACACAACATACCATGTTTATGCTCAGAAACACATTGTGGTCAAAAAGTGATTCTTGCTCTGAAAACCATTTTCCGTACGTAAAAAAACGGTACGTTGCTTTTTTCCCAATTTAAATGAAAAGTGTAACTAAGCTTGGTAATGGGTGTATATACCTTATACCATAATAAAGGGGTGAAGCACCATCATTATTAACACAACACACCATGTTTGTGGTCAGAAACACATTGTGGTCAAAAAGTGGTTCTCTTGCTCTGAAAAGCATTTTCCACACATAACAAATGGTATGTTCCTTTTTTCCCACTTTAAATGGAAAAGTGTAACTAAGCTTGTGAATGGTTATTTAGACCGTATACCATTACCAACTGATGAAGCACCATCGTTTTTAACACAACACACCATTTTTATGCTCAGAAACACATTGTGGTAAAAAGGCGATTCTCTCGCTCTGAAAAGCATTTTCCGCACATAAAAAAGTGGTATTGTGCTTTTTTTCCCACTTTAAATGGAAAAGTGTAACTAAGCTTGTGAATGGTTGTTTAGACCTTATACCATTATCAACTGATGAAGCACCATCGTTTTTAACACAACACACCATTTTTATGCTCAGAAACACATTGTGGTCAAAAAGTGATTATCTCGCTCTGAAAAGCATTTTCCGTAAGTAAAAAAAGAAAGGTTGCCTTTTTCCCACTTTAAATGGAAAAGTGTAAACAAGCTTGTTAATGGATGTAAATACCTTAAACATTCCTCAATTGTTGAAGGACCATCGTTTTAAACACATCACACCATGTTTGTGGTCAGAAACACATTGTTACTTGTGGTCAAAAAGTGATTATTTTCCTCTGAAAAGCATTTTCTGCACATCATCGTTTATAACACAAGACACAACGTTTATGCTCAGAAACACAATATGTGCAAAAAGTGATTATCTCGCTCTGAAAAGCATTTTCCGTACGTAAAAAAAGAAAGATTGCCTTTTTCCAATTTAAATGGAAAAGTGTAATTAAGCTTGTTAATGGTTGTAAATACCTTAAACAGTCATCAATTGTTGAAGCACCATCGTTTTAAACACAACATACCATGTTTATGCTCAGAAACACATTGTGGTCAAAAAGTGATTCTTGCTCTGAAAACCATTTTCCGTACGTAAAAAAACGGTACGTTGCTTTTTTCCCAATTTAAATCGAAAAGTGTAACTAAGCTTGGTAATGGGTGTATATACCTTATACCATAATAAAGGGGTGAAGCACCATCATTATTAACACAACACACCATGTTTGTGGTCAGAAACACATTGTGGTCAAAAAGTGGTTCTCTTGCTCTGAAAAGCATTTTCCACACATAACAAATGGTATGTTCCTTTTTTCCCACTTTAAATGGAAAAGTGTAACTAAGCTTGTGAATGGTTATTTAGACCGTATACCATTACCAACTGATGAAGCACCATCGTTTTTAACACAACACACCATTTTTATGCTCAGAAACACATTGTGGTAAAAAGGCGATTCTCTCGCTCTGAAAAGCATTTTCCGCACATAAAAAAGTGGTATTGTGCTTTTTTCCCACTTTAAATGGAAAAGTGTAACTAAGCTTGTGAATGGTTGTTTAGACCTTATACCATTATCAACTGATGAAGCACCATCGTTTTAAACACAACACACCATTTTTATGCTCAAGAAACACATTGTGGTCAAAAAGTGATATCTCGCTCTGAAAAGCATTTTCCGTAAGTAAAAAAAGAAAGGTTGCCTTTTTCCCACTTTAAATGGAAAAGTGTAAACAAGCTTGTTAATGGATGTAAATACCTTAAACATTCCTCAATTGTTGAAGGACCATCGTTTTAAACACATCACACCATGTTTGTGGTCAGAAACACATTGTGGTCAAAAAGTGATTATTTTCCTCTGAAAAGCATTTTCTGCACATCATCGTTTATAACACAAGACACAACGTTTATGCTCAGAAACACAATATGTGCAAAAAGTGATTATCTCGCTCTGAAAAGCATTTTCCGTACGTAAAAAAAGAAAGATTGCCTTTTTCCAATTTAAATGGAAAAGTGTAACTAAGCTTGTTAATGGTTGTAAATACCTTAAACAGTCATCAATTGTTGCAGCACCATCGTTTTAAACAGAATACACCATGTTTATGGTCAGAAACACATTGTGGTCAAAAAGTGATTCTTGCTCTGAAAAGCATTTTCCGTACGTAAAAAAACGGTACGTTGCTTTTTTCCCAATTTAAATTGAAAAGTGTAACTAAGCTTGGTAATGGGTGTATATACCTTATACTATAATAAAGGGGTGACGCACCATCATTATTAACACAACACACCATGTTTGTGGTCAGAAACACATTGTGGTCAAAAAGTGGTTCTCTTGCTCTGAAAAGCATTTTCCACACATAACAAATGGTGTGTTCCTTTTTTCCCACTTTAAATGGAAAAGTGTAACTAAGCTTGTGAATGGTTGTTTAGACCTTATACCATTACCAACTGATGAAGCACCATCGTTTTTTAACACAACACACCATTTTTATGCTCAGAAACACATTGTGGTCAAAAAGTGATTCTCGCTCTGAAAAGCATTTTCCTCACGTAAAAAAACGGTACGTTGCATTTTTCCCAATTTCAATTGAAAAGTGTAACTAAGCTTGTTAATGGTTGTTTAGACCTTATACCATTATCAACTGATGAAGCACCATCGTTTTTAACACAACACACCATTTTTATGCTCAGAAACACATTGTGGTCAAAAAGTGATTATCTCGCTCTGAAAAGCATTTTCCGTAAGTAAAAAAAGAAAGGTTGCCTTTTTCCCACTTTAAATGGAAAAGTGTAAACAAGCTTGTTAATGGATGTAAATACCTTAAACATTCCTCAATTGTTGAAGGACCATCGTTTTAAACACATCACACCATGTTTGTGGTCAGAAACACATTGTGGTCAAAAAGTGATTATTTTCCTCTGAAAAGCATTTTCTGCACATCATCGTTTATAACACAAGACACAACGTTTATGCTCAGAAACACAATGTGTGCAAAAAGTGATTATCTCGCTCTGAAAAGCATTTTCCGTACGTAAAAAAAGAAAGATTGCCTTTTTCCACTTTAAATGGAAAAGTGTAACTAAGCTTGTGAATGGTTTACCTTATATCCATAATAAAGGGGTGAAGCCACCATCATTTTTAAAACACAACACCATTTTATGCTCAGAAACACATTTTGGTCAAAAGTGATTATCTCGCTTGGGAAAGCATTGTCACACATAACAAATGGTTTGGTTTCTTTTTGCAGCACTTTAAATGGAAAAGTGGTAACTAAGCTTGTCAATGGTTGTTTTATGGACTTATACGGTTACCAACTGTATGAAGCACCATCGTTTTTTAACACAACCACACCATTTTTATGCTCAGAAACACATTGTGGTCAAAAAGTGATTATCTCGCTCTGAAAAGCATTTTCCGTAAGTAAAAAAGAAAGGTTGCCTTTTTCCCACTTTAAATGGAAAAGTGTAAATAAGCTTGTTAATGGATGTAAATACCTTAAACAGTCCTCAATTGTGGAAGGACCATCGTTTTAAACACAACACACCATTGTTTATGCTCAAGAAACACATTGTGGTCAAAAAGTGATTCTCGCTCTGAAAAGCATTTTCCGCACGTAAAAAAACGGTACGTTGCTTTTTTCCCAATTTTAATTGAAAAGTGTAACTAAGCTTGATAATACCTTATACCATAATAAAGGGGTGAAGCACCATCATTATTAACACAACACACCATGTTTGTGGTCAGAAACACATTGAGGTCAAAAAGTGGTTCTCTCGCTCTGAAAAGCATTTTCCACACATAACAAATGGTATATTTCTTTTTTCCCACTTTAAATGGAAAAGTGTAACTAAGCTTGTGGATGGTTGTTTAGATCTCATACCATTACCAACTGATGAAGCACCATCGTTTTTAACACAACACCATTTTTATGCTCAGAAACACAATATGTGCAAAAAGTGATTATCTCGCTCTGAAAAGCATTTTCCGTACGTAAAAAAAGAAAGATTGCCTTTTTCCAATTTAAATGGAAAAGTGTAACTAAGCTTGTTAATGGTTGTAAATACCTTAAACAGTCATCAATTGTTGAAGCACCATCGTTTTAAACACAACATACCATGTTTATGCTCAGAAACACATTGTGGTCAAAAAGTGATTCTTGCTCTGAAAACCATTTTCCGTACGTAAAAAAACGGAACGTTGCTTTTTTCCCAATTTAAATTGAAAAGTGTAACTAAGCTTGGTAATGGGTGTTTAGACCTTATACCATTACCAACTGATGAAGCACCATCGTTTTTTAACACAACACACCATTTTTATGCTCAGAAACACATTGTGGTCAAAAAGTGATTATCTCGCTCTGAAAAGCATTTTCCACACATAACAAATGGTATGGTTTCTTTTTTCACACTTTAAATGGAAAAGTGTAACTAAGCTTGTCAATGGTTGTTTAGACCTTATACCATTACCAACTGATGAAGCACCATCGTTTTTTAACACAACACACCATTTTTATGCTCAGAAACACATTGTGGTCAAAAAGTGATTATCTCGCTCTGAAAAGCATTTTCCGTAAGTAAAAAAAGAAAGGTTGCCTTTTTCCCACTTTAAATGGAAAAGTGTAAATAAGCTTGTTAATGGATGTAAATACCTTAAACAGTCCTCAATTGTGGAAGGACCATCGTTTTAAACACAACACACCATTGTTTATGCTCAAGAAACACATTGTGGTCAAAAAGTGATTCTCGCTCTGAAAAGCATTTTCCGCACGTAAAAAAACGGTACGTTGCTTTTTTCCCAATTTTAATTGAAAAGTGTAACTAAGCTTGATAATACCTTATACCATAATAAAGGGGTGAAGCACTATCATTATTAACACAACACACCATGTTTGTGGTCAGAAACACATTGAGGTCAAAAAGTGGTTCTCTCGCTCTGAAAAGCATTTTCCACACATAACAAATGGTATATTTCTTTTTTCCCACTTTAAATGGAAAAGTGTAACTAAGCTTGTGGATGGTTGTTTAGATCTCATACCATTACCAACTGATGAAGCACCATCGTTTTTAACACAACACCATTTTTATGCTCAGAAACACAATATGTGCAAAAAGTGATTATCTCGCTCTGAAAAGCATTTTCCGTACGTAAAAAAAGAAAGATTGCCTTTTTCCAATTTAAATGGAAAAGTGTAATTAAGCTTGTTAATGGATGTAAATACCTTAAACAGTCCTCAATTGTTGAAGTACCATCGTTTTAAACACAACATACCATGTTTATGCTCAGAAACACATTGTGGTCAAAAAGTGATTCTTGCTCTGAAACCATTTTCCGTACGTAAAAAAACGGTACGTTGCTTTTTTCCCAATTTAAATCGAAAAGTGTAACTAAGCTTGGTAATGGGTGTATATACCTTATACCATAATAAAGGGGTGAAGCACCATCATTATTAACACAACACACCATGTTTGTGGTCAGAAACACATTGTGGTCAAAAAGTGGTTCTCTTGCTCTGAAAAGCATTTTCCACACATAACAAAATGGTATGTTCCTTTTTTCCCACTTTAAATGGAAAAGTGTAACTAAGCTTGTGAATGGTTATTTAGACCTTATACCATTACCAACTGATGAAGCACCATCGTTTTTAAGACAACACAATTTTTATGCTCAGAAACACATTGTGGTAAAAAAGTGATTATCTCGCTCTGAAAAGCATTTTCCGTAAGTAAAAAAAGAAAGGTTGCCTTTTTCCCACTTTAAATGGAAAAGTGTAAATAAGCTTGTTAATGGATGTAAATACCTTAAACAGTCCTCAATTGTGGAAGGACCATCGTTTTAAACACAACACACCATGTTTATGCTCAAGAAACACATTGTGGTCAAAAAGTGATTCTCGCTCTGAAAAGCATTTTCCGCACGTAAAAAAACGGTACGTTGCTTTTTTCCCAATTTTAATTGAAAAGTGTAACAAAGCTTGATAATACCTTATACCATAATAAAGGGGTGAAGCACCATCATTATTAACACAACACACCATGTTTGTGGTCAGAAACACATTGTGGTCAAAAAGTGGTTCTCTCGCTCTGAAAAGCATTTTCCACACATAACAAATGGTATATTTCTTTTTTCCCACTTTAAATGGAAAAGTGTAACTAAGCTTGTGGATGGTTGTTTAGATCTCATACCATTACCAACTGATGAAGCACTATCGTTTTTAACACACCATTTTTATGCTCAGAAACACATTTTGGTCAAAAAGTGATTATTTTCCTCTGAAAAGCATTTTCTGCACATCATAGTTTATAACACAAGACACAACGTTTATGCTCAGAAACACAATGTGTGTAAAAGGTGATTATCTCGCTCTGAAAAGCATTTTCCACACATAACAAATGGTATGGTTTCTTTTTTCACACTTTAAATGGAAAAGTGTAACTAAGCTTGTTAATGGATGTAAATACCTTAAACAGTCCTCAATTGTGGTAGGACCATCGTTTTAAACACAACACACCATGTTTATGCTCAAGAAACACATTGTGGTCAAAAAGTGATTCTCGCTCTGAAAAGCATTTTCCGCACCAAAAAAAAACGGTACGTTGCTTTTTTCCCAATTTTAATTGAAAAGTGTAACTAAGCTTGATAATACCTTATACCACAATAAAGGGGTGAAGCACCATCATTATTAACACAACACACCATGTTTGTGGTCAGAAACACATTGTGGTCAAAAAGTGGTTCTCTCGCTCTGAAAAGCATTTTCCACACATAACAAATGGTATATTTCTTTTTTCCCACTTTAAATGGGAAAGTGTAACTAAGCTTGTGGATGGTTGTTTAGGTCTCATACCATTACCAACTGATGAAGCACCATCGTTTTTAACACAACACCATTTTTATGCTCAGAAACACATTTTGGTCAAAAAGTGATTATTTTCCTCTGAAAAGCATTTTCTGCACATCATCGTTTATAACACAAGACACAACGTTTATGCTCAGAAACACAATGTGTGTAAAAAGTGATTATCTCGCTCTGAAAAGCATTTTCCACACATAACAAATGGTATGGTTTCTTTTTTCACACTTTAAATGGAAAAGTGTAACTAAGCTTGTCAATGGTTGTTTAGACCTTATACCATTACCAACTGATGAAGCACCATCGTTTTTTAACACAACACACCATTTTTATGCTCAGAAACACATTGTGGTCAAAAAGTGATTATCTCGCTCTGAAAAGCATTTTCCGTACGTAAAAAAACGGTACGTTGCTTTTTTCCCAATTTAAATTGAAAAGTGTAACTAAGCTTGGTAATGGGTTTATATACCTTATACTATAATAAAGGGGTGACGCACCATCATTATTAACACAACACACCATGTTTGTGGTCAGAAACACATTGTGGTCAAAAAGTGGTTCTCTTGCTCTGAAAAGCATTTTCCACACATAACAAATGGTGTGTTCCTTTTTTCCCACTTTAAATGGAAAAGTGTAACTAAGCTTGTGAATGGTTGTTTAGATCTTATACCATTACCAACTGATGAAGCACCATCGTTTTTAACACAACACACAATTGTTATGCTCAGAAACACATTGTGGTCAAAAGGTGATTCTTTTCCTCTGAAAAGCATTTTCCGTACGTAAAAAAAGAAAGGTTGCCTTTTTCCCACTTTAAATGGAAAAGTGTAACTAAGCTTGTTAATGGTTGTAAATACCTATCAATTGTTGAAGCACCATCGTTTTAAACACAACACACCTGTTTATTGCTCAGAAACACATTGCGGTCAAAAAGCGATTCTCTCGCTCTGAAAAGCATTTTCCGCACATAAAAAAGTGGTATGTTGCTTTTTTCCCACTTTGAATGGAAAAGTGTAACTAAGATTGTGGATGATTGTTTAGACCTTATTCCAACATTTACTGGTGTAGCACTATCGTTTTTAACACAATACACCATGTTTATGGTCAGAAATACATTGTGGTCAAAAAGTGATTCTCTCGCTCTGAAAAGCATTTTCGCGCTATATAAAAAATGGTATGTTGCTTTTTTTCCACTTTGAATGGAAAAGTGTAAATAAGCTTGTTAATGGATGTAAATACATTAAACAGTCCTCAATTGTTGAAGGACCATCGTTTTAAACACAACACACCATGTTTATGCTCAAGAAACCCATTGTGGTCAAAAAGTGATTCTCGCTCTGAAAAGCATTTTTCACACATAACAAATGGTATATTTCTTTTTTCCCACTTTAAATGGAAAAGTGTAACTAAGCTTGTGAATGGTTGTTTAGACCTTATACCATTACCAACTGATGAAGCACCATCGTTTTTAACACAACACACCATTTTTATGCTCAGAAACACATTGTGGTCAAAAAGTGATTATTTTCCTCTGAAAAGCATTTTCTGCACATCATCGTTTATAACACAACGTTTATGCTCAGAAACACAATGTGTGCAAAAAGTGATTATCTCGCTCTGAAAAGCATTTTCCGTACATAAAAAAAGAAAGATTGCCTTTTTCCAATTTAAATGGAAAAGTGTAACTAAGCTTGTTAATGGTTGTAAATACCTTAAACAGTCATCAATTGTTGAAGCACCATCGTTTTAAACACAACATACCATGTTTATGCTCAGAAACACATTGTGGTCAAAAAGTGTGGTGCAGCAGCCACAACAGCCGCTCTCTTCTATCACGAATTGGGTGTGCTTCAATGTGAAGAAGGCCTCTGAATTGCGATTGGAATTCGCAAGACAATTCTGCAGGCCACCATGACGTGTTTCTTCTCCTCCTGAAACTTCACCGTCCCACAGTTTAAATTGGCTTGTTCTAAACCACAACGCTGATTTACACAACGCTGCCTGTCACTATTGGAAGGCCATCTTAACGAGTTTTTAGCATGTTCGTAGACGACCACGTCAGCAATTTATGTCCACGTCTGTAATTTATGCATAACATGCTAAACATTCGTCATCATGACGCAGCCGTCCTCATTAATATCTATGACTGCCTTGATTCAAGGCCCCTCATTGTCACAACCAAAAACTCGTCATCTTTTGTTACGTTAACTTGTCAATTTTGGTTACGTTAACATGTCAATTTTGGTTACATTAACGTGACCAAAATCTACGTGTTAACACGATATTTCTAAGACGTTTTTGCGCTAGTGGCCTTCTATAGATTTGTGGGGCAGTTAGGAAAGGTCTTTTGACGTCGGCCGACCCGACGTCGAATCGACCGACAAGATATCGACGACCCACAATTAACATGTTATGCACGGAAAAGCCGTGCTTATTGTTTGAATTACAATTAAAACCTAACCTGTAGTTTCTAATTAATTATTATATTGAAATCATATCCTGAAACCCTGCACACGGCGATCAGGGAGGTCGACAGGACGTAGATTTCTGGGGTTGTCGGACAGGGAATAACAGGTAAGAGAATTTAATTGTTCAAAGAACAAATGCAGGCAAATGAACAAAAATGGCAGGTAGATATCGTCAGGAGTAAAACAATTGTCTGGTAACACTGGGAAAAACAAGCACTAGGAATTGTCTACGAACACTGAGAAAAAACAATAACTGGGAATAACGCTGGAGTGAGTAACTAACGAACTATTACAATCTGGCACAGGTAAGCGGGACTCGTGTGTATTTATGCATGGGGACTGAGGAAGCTGATACATTTCAAAATAAAAGAGGAAGTGAAATAAACAGACAGAAACACAGAATAAAAGCAGGAACATGACAGGCAGTCTTCATAATGACCCAAAAGTGACCATTATACCAGAATACAAAACCTGCCTGTAACTGCCTCTGTCACGTTGGTTTGTTTTAGGTATTTGTACCTTTTATTATTAAATTTATTTTTGAATTATACGTTACAACAAGACGGAACTAATTCTTGGTTCCGCTCGAGTGTTGTCACCCGGGCGCCTTTTAGCGACCCTAAGGAAAACTTGACCGCATGAGCGAGTCTTTCCACTGTTAGCGTGTTCAAGTACGTACTCATAGAAGAAGATAAAGGACATTAAAAGGATGTTTAGCACCTCTGGGACAAGCCGCAATGAGGTTCGTTAACTAGTACTTTGCCGAGAGTGTTTGTGTTTACATGCGTTATTTTTGTTAATGTATTTTTTCTTTTTTCTTTAACCCAGTTCTCACGGGTTGAACAGCAATAAAACCCTGTATATAAATCAAGATCTCATGCCTCATGCCTTTCACCGGAGGAGCTACAGTGAGAACTCATCTGCTCTGCATGAGTAGACGAGGAAGACCGTACCAAAGAGCCGTGATCCATGGACAAGAAGGGACATCTCTACATCCAAGAGTGGCATCTACAGAAGAATCCAGGCCCCTTACCATGAATCCAGCTGATGCAAAGAAGCTTAAACTATTTCCCACAAGAGACTGACACATTTTTGCCTTCATATTCATACGGTATAGTTGTGTGTATGTTTAAGTGTTAACTAAGCTACAACCAAGAGACTGAATATGCATTTCATAGAACAACGTGATATTGATTGTGTGAAGGAGAAGTGAATATGTTCTAAAAAATATTAGTGGTAAAAAGTGTATAAATGTGAATAGCTAATGGGAGCTGAATCACTTAGCTACAGGCCAAATTAGATTTAACCCAAATTTAAGTACACCAAGTAACAATGTCAGATTCTAGTGTTACCTCTGAGAGACAGCAGGTTAATGTAGGTGAAAGTATAGAGCAGCAGTGTATAGACATGCAACCACAGGCTACTGAAGGCACAAGAGCTAATGTCCACACTTCCTCACAAGAACCACGAAGAAGCCAAAGAGACCGAAAGTTAACGGAAAAAGGCCAAGAACTGAACAATGAGCAAATAAGAAGATTTGCTCACTGTTTCACTGTGAGTTATGAGGAGTGGAAGGCTATTGCTAAAGACGCAAGCAAGCTTTGAGTGGACAATGCTCAAACAACCAGCTACATGAACACATAAGCAAAATAAGTGCTGCCTCAGAGAATCTGAACATTGCCTATGATGAGTTAAGGCGCATAGACAACCTTGACCATGACACACGTCGCAAAATTGACACCTGTGATGCAGTAACCAGGAAGATCATCCAAACTGCAAAAGATCGTTTGGAGACAGCAGATAACGGTGGAGGAGATGAACAACGAAGCAACAGGGCGACATCGTCTATATTCAAGTCTGTAGCCTCAGACAAGATAAGTATCAAATCCCAATGCACTAAGTCCCCTCATGCTCAAAGCAGCTCCAGACATTCAAGTCGGATTTCTGTTAGCAGACAAAAGGCCGCTGCTGAAGTTGCTGCCAATGAAGCTACTCTAGAAGTACTACAAGAACAAGAGTGTTGCATTGAGGAATTGGAAAGGCTTGAAGCTGAAGCTGCAGAGAAACAAAAGGTGCTAGATGCAAAGCGGAGACAACTGGAGCGACTAGAGACAGTTAAAAGGTTAAAGGCTGCTAAGGCACGTCAGCGAGTGTATGATCAGAGTGAGTGCTCAGATAAAGAAATAAGCAGTCTACTCCATCAAAGTGTCTGTATGAAGGAAAAGGAAGAAGTTATACATGAAAATAATCTGTTGCAGCACCATTCTTCATCACAAGACTGGGCACATTCAAAGCAGGATGACAGCACAGCAGCTCTTGTTAGAGCACTTGCAGAGTCCATCAGTGCAAGTCGTCTTCCTATACCTGAACCAACCATATTCAATGGCGACCCACTCAGATTCAATGACTGGAAGGTTTCATTTCAGACACTCATTGATCGGAAAAACATTCCAGCCGAAGAAAAGATATATTACTTGCGAAAGTATGTGGGTGGACCTGCTAAAAAGGCTATAGAGAGCTACTTCCTGCTCGGTTCAGAGTCAGCCTATCACGCAGCATGGAGGATTCTCGAGGAAAGATATGGAAATCCATTCCTCATAGCCAAAGCATTCAGAGATAAGCTGGAGGCATGGCCCAAGATAAGCTCCAAAGGCAGTATCGAACTTCAAGAGTTTGCTGATTTTCTTCGGAGCTGTGAGGCTGCTATGACTCAGATCAGAGGCCTCGAAGTACTTAATGACTGCAATGAGAACCAGAAGTTACTTGCAAAGCTTCCAGACTGGCTGACCTCGAGATGGAACAGAAAGGTCATAGAAGTGGAGGAAGAAAGTCACACATTCCCAAGCTTCCAGCAGTTTGTAAAGTTTCTCACGCGTGAAGCTAAGATTGCTAACCACCCAATAACATCTCTCCATGCTCTGAAACCTGCTGAAGATGAGCAGATCAAGGATTTAAAGAACAGAGCTCTCGGAGCAAAGGTACTAGCAACTAACTCAGATGAAAGGGCTTCCTCCACCAGCTGTGTTTTTTGTGAGAAGTCAGGTCACAGTCTACACAAGTGTTGGAAATGTATGAATAAAACCATCTCTGAGCGAGTCAAGTTTGTTCAAGGGATGAAGCTGTGCTTTGGCTGTCTGAAGCCTGGCCATCACTCAAAGGAGTGTGAAAATAGAAGGATCTGTGATACTTGTGAGAAAGGACATCCCACCTGCCTACACGATAATCGCAGCAAAGAAAGAGGAATGTCAACAAGGACTGATGGAGAAATGGAGAGTGACAAGTCAAGAGAAGGAACGACAGATCGTTCACAAGAGAGGGTGACAAAACCACCACGTGAGGTAACATCTAACAGAGTTATCCAGAATGTTAAAGGCACCCATACATCCTCAGTCATTCCTGTGTGGTTGTCCACTACAAATAAGCCAAATCATGAAGTTCTGGTGTACGCTCTTCTCGATACACAGAGTGACACGACCTTCATCCTTGAAGAGACAGCAAAGGCGCTTCACATAAAAAACGAACCAGTCCAGTTAAGGCTCTCCACAATGACTTCAAGAAATACAGTGGTGCCTAGCAGAAGGCTGACTGATCTACAAATAAGAGGATTCCACTCCGATAAGATAATCCACCTGCCGGTAACCTACTCAAGAGAATTCATCCCTGCAAACAGAGATCATATTCCCACACCAGAGACTGCCAAGGCATGGTCTCATCTTGAGCACATTGCAGATGAAATTACTCCTCTGCAGAGCTGTGACATCAGCCTACTAATTGGCTACAACTGTCCTCAAGCTCTTGTACCAAGACAAGTGCTTGCTGGAGAAGAAAATGAGCCCTTTGCTCAGAGAACAGACTTGCGTTGGAGTGTAGTCGGCTATGGCAACCCATGTCTTGACTTTGGAGATGCCTTTGGAATAAGCCATCAAGTCATTGTGAAGCAAGTGACATCAGTTCTTCCAAATCTCCCAAACGAAGTACACTATGTCTGTAGAACACAGATCAAAGAAGCAGTCCTTCCAACAGATGTCATCAAGGTGTTGGTATCTGACTTTGTAGAAAAAGCTTCAGAAGACAACTCAGCTGACCACACCTCAAGGGGTGTCACAGCAGAACAACTCACAGCCTCTAACTGGTTCACAGGTCCAGACCTTCTTTGGCAAAAAGAGCTACCAACTGGAGTTGTCATGGTGGGAGAGATCGAGAGCAGTGACCCAGAGGTCAAGAAAGCTCAGGTTCATGACACTCAGGCAGAAGAAGCAAAAACAATTTTAGATCGGCTACACAAGTTCTCAGACTGGGCAAGAATGGTGAAGGCTGTTGCCAGACTCCAGCACCGTGCTAAGGAAATCAAAGGTCTTAAGCCAAAGTCCTGTGAGTCCTCGAACTTGGAGGAAAGGAAAGAGGCGGAGCTGACCATAATCAAGATGGTCCAGGAAGCAACCCTCTCTCAAGAAATTCAACGCCTTAGACATTACAAGGAGAAAAAGGTCAAAGACAAGCCAGGCGCAGAGTTCAACTCTTAACCAACAACTTTTGGTTACGATGGAAAGAGGAGTATCTCCTGAATCTCCAACACAGACAGAAGTGGACCAAGGATCGCAGAAATGCTAAGGTCGGTGACATTGTTCTGTTACAAGATGCTGCCGCACCACGAAACCAATGGAAGCTAGCAAGAGTCATCGAGGTGTATCCTGGAAGTGATGAAAGAGTGAGGAGACTCAAGTTACTCCTCAGTGACTCCTCCCTGGATGGAAGAGGAAAGCGTACAGCCAAACCTGTTTACCTGGAGAGACCCATTCAGAAAACAGTTACATTGCTAGAAGCAGAATGATGGTTCTATCATACACTCACACAAAGTTTATTAGTTGTTTAGTAGGACAGTTTCATTTAATTCATGCAGTAGGTTTGCCTCCGAGTTTAAGAAATCACTCGTGATTTGGTGGGAGTGTAACTGCCTCTGTCACGTTGGTTTGTTTTAGGTATTTGTACCTTTTATTATTAAATTTATTTTTAAATTATACGTTACAACAAGACGGAACTAATTCTTGGTTCCGCTCGAGTGTTGTCACCCGGGCGCCTTTTAGCGACCCTAAGGAAAACTTGACCGCATGAGCGAGTCTTTCCACTGTTAGCGTGTTCAAGTACGTACTCATAGAAGAAGATAAAGGACATTAAAAGGATGTTTAGCACCTCTGGGACAAGCCGCAATGAGGTTCGTTAACTAGTACTTTGCCGAGAGTGTTTGTGTTTACATGCGTTATTTTTGTTAATGTATTTTTTCTTTTTTCTTTAACCCAGTTCTCACGGGTTGAACAGCAATAAAACCCTGTATATAAATCAAGATCTCATGCCTCATGCCTTTCACCGGAGGAGCTACACTGCCAATTAAGTGGAAACCTACTCTGTAATATTGTTGTAGCAAATTAAATAACTAGTGGCTAGCTCGGAGAAAAGGCTAAGACAAAATGGATATCCATAGTTGATTTATTTCATATGCTGCAGCATATAAAATACTGTTTCAAAGGCAACTCCCGCAGAGCAGAATTCTTGAGAAAAAGCGTGCCGAATAGAGAAGGGAAGCCCTTTTTGTAGAATGGGACAAACAACATCTCAGAAATGACACTAGATGGCGCCATTTACTATCTATAACGGGTTCGATGCACAGTTAAAGCCGGATACCTGGCGGTAATTCACCATATATGGAGCCACTTATTATTTATAACGGGTACAATGTACCCGTTATAGGCAACACACATGATTTAGAGAGCGGATATGTTTGCTCAGGATTTTCTTACGAGAACAAAGCACAATGCAGGAATGCAAGAAAACAGGCAGCTGTGGGATGTTAGATAGTTAAAAAGGCAGATAGGCACATAACAACTCGAACATCAAAACTAATTAGTTTAAGCGAGCTAACCTCGGAATGGGGCCTTAAGTCATTTTCCATCACAATTCCCCCCTTTCGATCATATATGATCGACCAAAAGTAAAATGGCCAAGAATACAAAAGAAGTGCAGTAATACAAAATCAAACCAAAATAATATAATAACAAAACATAGCACTCAGTGCTGGCCGACGCGCATATGGCTTTGAAAAACCCCATAAGGTCAGGACTTTAAACCCGCCTTTTTGATGGGGAAAAGGGTGCGATATGTTTGCACAGCCAGTACATTATAAAAACAAGGTCATCATTTGACAAGGAGGATTATTCTGAGGCATTGTAAGGAGGGGGACGATCGGGACGGGGCGGGGTAGTGGGCAGTAGGGGATGTGACTCAAGCTGGGCGAACGCGTGGCCCATGGGAGGCGCAGAGGGCAATTGGCCCACTGTGCGTTACGACGAGGCTGCGAACACAGGAAACAATACAACAGCCGCACGTGGCGAGGATGGCCGTACCGATGGCGACCGATGTGAAGATAGATAATGCTAAATCCTTCCAGCGTCCGAACCACGCATCCATCATATCCCCGAAAGGATCTGTCACCCCCGAGTTTTCCGCGAGCTCCACGGACAGGGCCGTAAGACCCGCCAGTCCTTTGGTGATGGAGCCGTCCGGAGCTGTGTTTTTGGGGATGAACGTAAGTATCCCCAAACATTTGACAAACGCCCCCTTTCTCTGCCAGCAGCATGTCCAGTGCAATTCTATTTTGCCAGGTCATGAGGCTGGTTTTGTCTAGCTGCTCGTGAATTCCACGGTCAGAATCTTTCGGGAGGAAAGGAAAAATGGCGGCCCCCCCACAATACCACCAGACGTCGGCTCTGGACAGGGAATGGTTAATAAACCAGGTGGGGGAGTATGGGCTATGTCTATCATTGATGTCGGTGGTGGAGTTGCACCATCGAAGGGTTAGCCTACAGCCACCCCCCCAGGGAGAGTACGGGAGTGGCAAGTGTAATTGGCCATAACAGGTCGGAAATAGGGAATAGGGTTTATGCCTCCCGGTGACGGGCGTTGTGTGGTGGTACTGGGCACATGACACATTAACGGGCAGGTCAGTGAACAAGGACAGGACACAATTATACCCAGCCAGGTTAGCATGTGGGTCGACGTATAAAGGCATTGTGCACTGAAGGGGATGAGCCGGGGAGCATGCAACACACTCAGAGACCCGTAAATCCCTAGCGGAGAACAACATCCAGTCCGACCAGATATTTTTTGACACGAACTCGGTTTCCAGGCCCATAGTGTCCCTGGAGTTATTAACCTGGACACTGCAGGATTACTATTCAAGGATGCATCAGGCTGTCCAAGTGGGGAGTCGGACGAGCTGAGGGTTGCGTTGGGAGACACGCGGACGTCGAGGAAGACTCCCATTGGGTCTTTCCCTGCCACGGAGACACCCATAGGAACAATTTGGAATCTTTACATGTGGGGTCTTTCAGGGTAATAAGGGATTACAGTCGTCGGCTGAACATTTTCGAACTACAGCGCCAGCTTTAACGATTAAGAGACGTGTTTTCAGTCTGCGATCGCTCCCCGCAGGCATAGGATACCCCAAATCTATATATGATGTGGTCCAAAATCCGTTATGCCAGCTAGAGCAATTTCTGTCGCTCTGTGTGTCTTTGTACAGGTTACGGGCAGGCGAGGACAAGGAAGCAGATATATAATACGCGGGAACGAGGTAACGAACTCAGAGAGTGTTGACAACGAACTGGCGCCGGCTGCTTGTTGAACGGGGAAGAAGTAGGGTGCATTGATTGGTCATTGGAGACCGGAGTGTAAAACGGAGTGCACGAGGGAAGTGGTGACGGGAATGTAAACAAAAGCACATGGTGTAGTGGCAGCCGGCACAGCTAGGTGGAGGCAGAGGATGGCGTAACAAAACCACTGGATGTCAGGTGCTGCGGAGGGAGATGACCCTTCATCCCTGGGGTCCGTTGCAGGGTGGAGGCCAGTCCTTGGTGGAGCTCTTATTGGCGTCAGTTTATGGTTTTGGAGGCAGAGCACGTCGTACACCTCCTATGTGTCAGGTGCGGCAGCGTGTGTGCACGGCCAAATCAGTTTTGTCAAGGGGCTGATGTGGGCGTCTGGTCCCCTCCTTTGTACCACTTGCAGTGGGAGGCCCATGACTGTCGCTCCCCCACCTTCACCGCCGTGTGTGTTGTGGCTAACCCGCAGCCATCGTGGTGAGCTCCATGTTTTCTGTCGGAAGTCCTTGAATGACCACCAGGTCCCCTGGCTGGATGGAGTGCAGGGGGTGTTCAGCTTTCTGGGGCAGCGCCGCCTTCACCTGGAGCTGTACCTGTGAGAGATCGTTAGACAGGGAGACACAATATTGTAACAGTGCATCTTCACACAGTGCAGTGGAGGGAATTACCTGCTTTCCTGGTGCCGCTGTACCTACAGGAAGTGGGTTGGCAAACAAAACTTCAAAGGGTGAGAGTCCGGTCCTTGTTCTGACTCTCATTCTCATATACATCAACGCTAGAGGGAGCGCCTTTGTCCAGGGTAGGCCTGTCTCTGTGCCGATTTTCGCGAGCTTTGCTTTTAATGTTCCATTCTCACGATACACTGCACCACCGCTCTGGGGGTGGTACGAGCAATGGTGTTTGAGGTTGATGCCGATGTATGTGCTGATCTCTTTGATGGCCTGGTTGACGAAGTGTGAGCCGTTGTAGCTAGAGAGTTTTGCGGGAATGCCTCATTGTGGCACAATTTCCGTTAGTAATGCTTTTGCGACTACTCCTGCCGTTGCCTTACAGGCGGGGAACGCCTCAAAGGCATCTTGAGGCCTCTAAACGCTTGTTCTGCTTCCGCGGACCAGATCACGCGATCCGAAGCCTGGAGCCCCTTGCCATGGACGATAGTCGATAGGGGACCCTCCAGGAGTGAGTAGTTGGGAATTAACGTTCCGCAATGAGAACACATACCAACTAAAGACATGACTTGTTTCTTAGTTACTGGCCGTGGAATGTTGGCAATAGCGTCCACACGCTTGGATGAGAGGGTTTTGTCCTTCGGTGGGAGGTTGTGGCCTAGGAAGACAACATCATGGCAGACCCACTGGAGCTTCGAGAGGCTGGCTTTGTGCCCCTCAGATGCCAGATAGTGTAAGAGTCGCAGAGAATCACTGCGACACCGGTCCTTAGTTGGGGAACAAACCAACAGATCAACAACATACTGTAACAATGCAGAGCCCTGCTGTAACTGAAGTGATTCTAGGCTTTAACCACAACAGGCTGTGCATTTGTAACTAAGCCGACATCATATTTGCTGGTCGCCCACAGTCGTGTGGGTTCGTCTCGTAAGTGGATGGTCGAGGTCATGGTCGTGGTCACGTCTCTAGCCATGTTAGTGGTGCTCTCGAGCTGTGGGAGAACATGCAATTGGGGACGTGCATCATGCATGAATGGCAACTTTTAACATAGGAAGACAAAATTTTAAAAGACGAATATAGCAATAATATTCAGTTCATTGACTGACTTTGAACAAGTTAGTAATTGTTAGACACAAATGTAATTGTAATCAAAAGCAATTATAGTAAATGCCATATCCTTATTAACCCTATTGTTTCATCTAAAGTCAGATTTCAGTCCTCTCTCGTGTATTCTACCACTCTGAGTATGGGAGTGGCCTCCCTTATCTCAGGGGCCTAACACACACAAGAAGACAGGCTCAGGCTCACACACATACACACTCTTTCCTCTTCATTTTTCTTTCTTTCTTTCCTTTCCAAACCCCCAGTATTTTCATTGTAGATAATATGATTTAACATTTGGATCCTTGTTTATTTAGTACTGAATTTTCATACTTTGTTTTACTATACTATTGTCTTTGGTATTTGTCTTTCAATTATTATCTCAAAATTATTTTATAACCTTTAAAATAATTTATATTCGTAGTCCCTCAGGAAGTATTTTATTGTCTGTGTTGTTATTTTAGTAGTTAACCTCCATGTCTAATTTAACCATTCCAGTTTTCTAACATTGGTGCTTACAACTCAACCAGTGTCTAGCACACTCGTGTCAAGATACACAGAACACAATAAACACACAGACAGACATTTGGGCCTAACAAGATAGCTCTAAACACATAGACAATAGTTATAGACCTTTACTCAGAACCTGTTGGATGAACTAAGACTTCATCAGGTTTGTTGGACAGTATATCGACTACCGCGCTCCTTCAGGGTCCTTTAGGGCAGGTCCCACTTCCTCAGTTTGGTGAGGTGGGAATTTCCCTGAACTCCGAAGAGTCCCTAGCGCTGGTTGACCCCTGGACTTCTGTGGATGAGCGGTAGCGGTGATATCTGCCCCAATCTTTTATTACTGGTATGCAGAGGCAGAGGAACTTTGTATAATAACTTTCTACTGTATGTTCATCTAATAACCTGCTCTATGTCCCTCTCTCTCTCGGCTACTTTCCTCAATCCTTTGTATCGTGTATGCATGTCAGTGGGTTAGGGTGTGTTTTAGCAAGCAGTTCTTCATTGCGGTGCTTGTGGGTGTTTGTTACCACCTTTCGTTTTGTTGTCATCCGGTCGCTCCGTTCCCTCTCCGCATGTCCACCCATCCGCCAGTCAATTAGCCGGTTTCTGTGGTCCTCGTCTCACCCAGCCGTCTCCCTGCCTCTCCCTTCATGGTCGTGGGCAGTCTCTCATCCAATGGTCGCTGGCTCCACAGCGAAAGAACCCTTGGTCTCTCCTGCCGGTCCCTTGATCTGGTGTCCCTGCCGTGTGGCCGTGGCCCTTCACGTTGTGGACCATATGCACCTCTTGGTGGCCCCCTCTGCCGATATCGAGGGTACCAGTGTTGATCTTTAAGCGGGGCCCCTTGATTGCGGGCTAAGTCTGTGACCATCTGCATCAAGGAGAATTTGACTTGTTCTTTTTCTTGGGCTCCTCTCCTTTCTCGGCTGTTCATCTCTTCCTGTAGCTTCTGGGGTTGGTCCCCCCTATCTGGGAAGATCTCCAGCCTGTTGGAGGATTCCAAGGGAGGGTAGATGGACGGGGAAGCAGGAGGTAGTGATGCTCCTCCGGATGGGGTGGTTGTTGTTGGGCCTGGTCCTGGGCAGCGGATGGTGGACACGTGTCGAGGTCCGGGCGTACCTTCAGAAACGTAAGAGCATTAACAATGGGTGGGTCACTATACTTTACCATTTCTTTCCGTACTTTCTTTCTCTATCTAAGTTCTGACTTCTGTACCATATCTCCTCGATGTTCCCTGAAGCCTCTCGCGGCTTACCATTGTTGTTACTTATCTTACTTATTTCTTTTTTGTCTGGATAATGTTTCACCACTTTTAAATTGTTCCGCAAATTTGTCCTCTATTGTTTTCTCTTCTCACACCCTCTCCCGTTTTCTGTCCAATTCCGCCATCTAGTGCCACCCAGCCTCCATTACACCTCGTGCTCCCTCTGATTAGCAGCCCCTGCACTCAATTACTAATCACCCTCCACAGTACTAAAGCACTGGCTCCCCACAGAGCCAGTGCTAGTTCGTTGTTTAACCTCTCGTCGGTAACTTCGTCCCCGCCTCTTAGACCCTTTTACTCCCGTTCCTGTTCCTGTTTCGGGTTCCACTCCCGTTCCTGTGCCTGCTCCCGTTCCCGTTCCTATTCCTGGTGTGATTCGCTCCCGTTCCTGTTGTCTAGTCCCTGCCTGCCTGCCTGCCTTCCTCGTTGCCGAACCTCGCTTGCCTGACCACCCACCTGCCTACGTCTCTCTGCCTGCTTGCCATCCGCCTGCCACCGAACCTCTGCCTGCTCGCCTGCCTTGCCCTTGCCTGTACCCTGTACCGAAATAAACCCTTTTCAACCTGCTCCCCATTCGTCGTGGTGTCTTGCATTTGGGTCCTGGTCCTAATCCTTAACATCTCTAGTTCAATAGCCACTTTATTATAATAATATTAACTTTCCCAAAGATAACATTTCAATGCTCTAGCTTCAGCTTCCTCTATTGTTTCCACAAGTACAATAGCCACTTTTTTATGCAATGCTCGATTCGTTTTGTGTTAGCCTCCTAAATGGCCCACCGTGAATTCTGCTTTGAGTTCGCTGGATCCCGGTGGTGACAGTCGTCCGGAGATCAGGGACGTGGTCCTCTCGTCACTCGATTTGATATTCGGTGGTAGACACGTTTTCCGTGGATTGCAACTCTCCCCTCCGTCCCGTCCTTTCTTCCGACGATCAACCTCAGGATCCTGTTCGTGACGCCAAATTGTTGTAGCAAATTAAATAACTGGTGGCTAGCTCGAATAAAAGGCTAAGACAAAATGGATATCCGTAGTTGATTTATTTCATATGCTGCAGCATATAAAATACACAGTTTCAAAGGTAACTCCACGCAGAGCAGAGTTCTCGAGAAAAAGCACGCCGAATAGAGAAGGGAAGCCCTTTTTGTAGAGTGGGACAAACAACATCTCAGAAATGATCTGTTGTAATTGGCTAAGGTCTTTCTTACTTGACAATCCCTATGGCTGTTCTCTGGGTTCCCCCAAACTACAGGATATCTGACATTTACACCTAAAACTCTTTGTCCATACCCATCTTTAGCCAGGATGGCTAATGACTCAGCCACCACAGGAAGTAAACTAAACACAGACTCAGCCACTACAGGAAGTAAACAAAACATGAACACGGTAATGCTGGTGATACAAGCTTAATGGTTCCCAAGCTACCTGGTTCCCAATCACGTGCATGTGGCGGGCACGAGCATATGTACCCAGATGAAGCGGAGCTCTACGTCAGCATATTTGTCGAAATGTCGTTATTGTTGTAAATAGGTATGTCTTACTAAAGACTAAATTAACTAAATTAAATAAGAAACTAAATGAGACTAAACTAAATAAGACTAAATTAAGGGCACCTCTAACACCTGATTCCATAAATTATTCAGTTCAGGGCACCTGCAGGTGTTCCTACACCACCGAGACAACCTTGATGAGCCTGGTTCGTGTAATGATAATAAGCCACATTACTATTGTGGGAACGTTTTGGCTCGGGCTTGTTTAAGACATCTGGTTACCTGTTTTCACAACGTTTTACACTTTCTCTGACAGTCCAGACATACAGCGGCCGACTATAACAGATTAACCACTAACTACTAATATGTCACGAACAGTAGTTTGATATTTGAATGCACCTGGCTACATTTATATGAGCATATATGAATAGGCAAGCGAACATTAGTTTGTACGTAATGGTTATCATCATTACTCACAGGCCAAAATGCTCAGCATGGTTTTCAAAATGAGGAATGCACACTAGAGTTCTGGGTGGAGAAAATGTATATTTATTTTGGTGGAGAACCCAAAGTTAAATGACAAAGTCCACATCACCAAACGGAAAAGGACCCCCCCCCCCCCAAACAATTAACAAGTAAAATAATTGCATAAATAGAAAATCAAATATAAATAACACATTTAAATGCACCGCATGGCAGCAGCTAAGTCAGAGCAGACCTAGATAATGATCATCCCGTCCAGTCACTTTTTGACTTGGCTCCCCACAGATCTTCTCTGCAGCTACACTGCAAGAACATTGCCCAGGTACCTACAGACAATACTGACACAGACCAAAACAATTAGGGTCACTGTCCCGCACACAACACGGAACCACTGATTCAAGGTAAATGGACATGCACTCTGTGTGGTTCATTAAGCATCTGTCGGACCAAGGACCAGTCTATACAGGTATGGGCGGAATGTTAAAGAGGCCACGCCTGTTGGGTCTGATTGATCTCATAAAACCGTATATGGTGTTGTCTTGACCACTATGTGTAGAAGCAGAAACTATTCAGAACTGGTGTAAGCACTACGAACGTGTAATCCAATGACCTAATAAAGTTTAGGTTTAATATTGTGATTGTCTAATGCGGTAATATAATAAAGTTGTTTACATCAGCGTTTACAGAATGTCCTCAGAATATCCTCCATTCACAGAACACAAGCTGGGCAATACCAGTCCCTGTCCTGGGGTAGCTCCCCAACACAGATCCAGTCCCATCTTCAGTACATGGATAGTTAGACTCATACCTTGCAGACTATTGCACCACAGGAAGTAGCATCTCTTTGATGAGGATGGCTTTGTGTAACTCAAGTCCACCTTGAGAGGTTAACACCTCTGTGCCTCATGAAAGCTCTGTAGAATACAACATAGTTCGTAGTAACCAATAACGTTTTCCAATATAATTATTTTTGCTATTGAACTTGCCTTGTGACATCTCTGTATTTGTTCAGTTGGTCAGCTGTTGCACCAAAAGGGTCTATGTTTTTGGTGGTACATCAAGAATAGTGTTTTTTTTTTTGTGTTGTTATGTGATCGAGCCATGGTCAAGGCGAATACGTTTTAATCCTTTTTTTTTTTACACAATAGATTAGAGAGGGCGGCAGTGCCACACCCAATAAGCCATTTTCAATTTAGACAGCTTGGTCCATTGCAAATGCCAAACAATAGGTTTGTGAAATTTCGACGAATATGCTGACGTTGAGCTCCGCTTCATCTGGGTACATATGCTCGTGCCCGCCACATGCACGCGATCGGGAACCAGATAGCTTGGGAACCATTAGGCTTGTAACACCGGCGGTAATGACCATAACGTTGTTTGTCAACACCCATAAAATCAAGAAGCTTGCACATAGAGAACGTGACGTGCACCTACATCACCAAGACAAATTCCTTGTATGTTTAAAAAACGTACTTGGCAATAAAGCTTTTCTGATTCTGAGTCTGATTCTGATTATTTGAATCTCTCAAGTTTTGCGTAGTTTCTCCCCAGGAGTTCAACGCCATTTGGCTGTCTTTAAATTGTTTTACAGAAGAATTTAATAAATGTCGGTAACGGCGGATCTCCTCGAACAAACTATTCAAAACGTCCGCATAGGGGCCCATGTTGCGGACCCTTACAACATGGGCGGATGCAAAGCGGACCCTCGCAAACACGGAATGTATGAATCCGCCTTTAAGCTGCCTTCACATGATCAGGGCAAAAAACGCTCTTCCATTGCTTTCCTATGGGAGAACGTTTGCGCCCAACTATGCGGTGCGCTACCTTTGCCATCGCGCACCAAGCAAAATTGCCAGAAATTGCCTCTAGAGCGTTTGTTTGTGCTCAAAGTTCAAATTATTTCAACTTTGACCTTTGAGCTGCTTCTTTTTCCACTTTTGATGAAAACGTGTTACTAAGCTTGTGGATAGTATAGCCTTTATACGAATTGTTGTAGAGTGAGATACTTACATACGACCACTAGGGACAGTAGTGCCAGTGTTGGGCACAGGAATTTACCGCTCTCTCCCCTGGGTTAGAAGTTGATGTATGGTCGCTATCAATAAAGAGTTATTAGCAAAGTCTGTGCCAGTGTAGTTACTACTTAGTATTTCCAATATACTACATTGGAGACGAGGATAATT
Organism: Lota lota; assembly: GCA_026745465.1. Taxonomy (NCBI): domain Eukaryota; kingdom Metazoa; phylum Chordata; class Actinopteri; order Gadiformes; family Lotidae; genus Lota; species Lota lota. Next base: position 565,331 of record JACYXH010000611.1, read on the forward strand.
CGGAATATGGAATTGGTGAAGATAAGACGTTTTTACTGAGTAAGCGACGGCTTTGTTGCAAATGAGATCGACGATGCTTTAAGGAAAAGGGCCATCCTATTGAGCTGTGTGGGCGCGCAGACCTACGCATTGATGAGGAACTTACTGAGCCCGGCAAAGCCAGGAGAAAAGTTATATGATGACTTGGTGAGTCTACTGCAATCCCATTCCTAAACCGAGTGAAATAGTTCAAAGATGGAAATTAAACTCAAGAAATAGGAAACATGAGGAAAGTGTAATTGATTATGTGGCGGAGCTGAGGAAGCTTGCTGCAACTATGGGGACATACTCACAGTGATGCTACGTGACGGATTAGTGTGCGGCATAAATGACGACAGAATACAGCGGATACTTTTGTCAGAGGATGGTTTGATATTTGACACGGCGCTAAAGAAAGCGCTGTCCATGGAAGCTGCCAACAAGGACAAAAAATACTTGAATTCTATGAGCGATGGAAAAGGGAGCCGACCTGTGGTGGGGACCGTTTACAAGGTAAACGCAGCAGCAAAGACGCAGCAGCGAGGGAGCGCCAAATGCTACAGATGTACAGCCAACAGCCACTTGGCAAGGTTCGCGGGAGAAAAGTGTCACAACTGCGGTAAGACAGGGCACATAAAGAGGGCCTGCAAACTGACATTGAAAGAGAAATTGAGCGCTCAGGGACCTACAAAGATTAAAGGGGAGAAAGAGATATATTCAAAAAGTGCACATTTCATACAGGAAGAGAAAGAGAGTAGTGAGGATGTATTTACTATTCACAGTATGAACACTACCATTCCCAAAGTACCTCCTCTCAGGCAATATTTAACAGTAAATGGATGTAAGGAAGATGTTGAGATTGATACCGGCTGTAGTGTAACAGTAATGTCACAGTCAGAGTATGCTAAGCTATGGAAGACGGCCAATGTGCCAGAGCTAGGTACATGTCCTATCAGTCTAAAAACATACGGGACAAAAAGTAGACATTCTAGGGTCAGCTAATGTGAAAGTTGAAAATAAAGGAATGTTCAAAGAGTTACCAGTTGTAGTTGTAGCGGGGTCAGGACCAAACCTGCTTGAGTGAGGGTGGATCACCAAGTTGGGTGTGGACTGGCGTACAATGAATAAGATACTGGACAGCAAAGATGCTTTACAGGAAGTGTTAAAGAAACGAGCAGGTGTTCAAGGATGAGCTTGGCACATTAAAAGGAGCCACAGCAAAGATGCATGTAGCCAGTGATGCTACACCCCGCTTCTTCAAACCGAGGTCAGTGCCTTTTGCAATGAAAACTAAGGTAGAGGCTGAGTTAGATCGTCTCTTGAAGGACAAGATCATAGAACCAGTGAAGTTCTCAGCTGGACAGCACCAATAGTCCCAGTGTTAAAACCGGACAATACAGTGAGATTGTGTGGTGACTATAAAGTGACTGTAAATAGAGTGTCATCACTAGAACAGTACCCCATTCCTAAAATGTTCACGACCCTAGCGGGGGGAGAAAAATTCAGTAATCTGGATATGAGTCATGCTTACCAACAGATAAGGCTAGATGAAGACTCAAAGAAATACGTCACAGTGAACACGCACAAGGGACTGTTCACCTATGCAAGGTTACCCTTCGGAGTCAGCTCCAGTCCTGCAATCTTCCAGCGCACAATGGAAGGGATTCTACAGGGGATTCCCCAGTGTGCAGTCTATCTTGACGACATCCTTCTGACAGGAACTGATGATCAGGACCACATCCGTACACTGGACAGAGTGTTACAATGGCTGGAGGAGGCGGGGCTGCGATTGAAACGAACTAAGTGCAACTTTATGGAGAAGGAAGTTACATTCCTAAGACACAGGGTGGACGCTACTGGGTTGCATCCAGTGCCAGAGAAAGTGAAGGCGGTCCAGGATGCACCAGCGCCTACTACAGTCACGGAATTGAAAGCATATCTGGGACTGTTAAACTACTACCATAGGTTCCTACCGAATTTGTCTACACTATTAGCTCCTCTGCACCAGCTGTTTAGGAAGGACGAGCCATGGTGTTGGGGGTCGGAGCAAAAACGGGCCTTCAACCAGTCAAAATAAATGTTACAGTCGAGCAGAGTGTTGGTACATTATGATGAAGGGAAAGTACTGATACTATCCTGTGATGCCTCGCCCTACGGGTTGGGAGCGGTATTGTCTCACCGTATGCCAGATGGGGCTGAGAAGCCTATAGGGTTTGTATCGTGCACACTCTCACCTGCTGAAAAGAACTATTCACAACTTGATAAGGAGGGGTTAGCTATCATATTTGGCTTGAAGAAGTTTCATAAATACGTTTGTAAATAAATAAATAAATTTATTTCATAAAGAAGTTTCATAAAATATGGGATGAAGTTAGAAATCTGTACTGACCATAAGCCTCTCATCAGTTTGTTGAATGAAATGAAAGCAGTGCCACAAATGGCATCTCCCAGAATAATGAGATGGGCAGTAACATTACGAGCATATGAGTATGTCTTTACTTACAGAGCAGGCAAGGACAACGGTAACGCCGATGCTCTCAGCCGCCTCCCTCTCCCAGAGTGTCCAAGCAGTCCGCCTCCTGAGGAACGAGTGCTAATGCTGGATCAGGAGAACACCCCAATGATGACCTCGCCGCAAATCCAGAGCTGGACAGCCAAAGATCCAGTCCTGTCAAGGGTCCGTGAGTACCTACTGAGGGGCTGGCCAAATCACAAGGATGGACATGAGTTTGCTGCTTACAAACAAACAGACACCATGAGCTCAGTGTCCAGGACGGCTGTGTGCTGTGGGGAGGCCGTGTCGTCGTTCCAGAGAGAGGACGCACAGCAATGATGGAACAACTGCATCAGAGTCATCCCGGCACGACCAGAATGAATGGCTTGGCCAGGAGCTACATGTGGTGGCCCAATATGGATTCTGACATTGAAAAGGTAACATCATGCACCACATGTCAAGAGCAGAGAAAAGCACCTGCTAGTGCCCCACTCCATCCCTGGGAGTGGCCCAGTAAGCCATGGAGAAGGCTACACATAGACTATCTAGGTCCTTTCATGGGAAAGATGTTTTTGGTAATAGTAGACGCTCACTCAAAATGGATGGACGTATACCCATTGAGCTCAGCTACGTCAGCTGCTACCATGGATAGTCTCAGGAACAGTTTCAGTAGTCACGGCATTCCAGAGATGATCGTTTGAGATAATGCTCAGTGTTTTGTGTGTGAGAACACCAAAGAGTTCATGACAAAAAATGGAATCACACGTCACCTCAGCACCCCACCACCCTTCTTCCAATGGGCTGGCGAAGCGGGCCGTTCTAACTTTTAAAGAGCTAATGAAAAAGAGCTCAGGTGACACATTGGAGACTAAACTGAATTTATTTAGTTATCGTATAACTCCACAGTCTACCACTGGACTTTCCCCTGCTGAGATGATGATGGGAAGGAAGTTGAGGTGCACATTAGACCTGATACACCCAGATCTAAAGAGTAAAGTGGAGGCTAAAAAATCAGGACAGAAAACATACCAAAAGATCGCAGTTTTGTTGTTGGAGACTTGGTGTATACCAAGAATTTTGGGTATGGCCCTAAATGGATACCGGGGCTGGTTCAGGAGATCACAGGGCCCGTGTCGTACGGAATGGTCGAGTGGTACGTCGGCATGTTGACCAGCTGTTCAGCAGGCAGGAAAATGACAGTTCAGAGACAATGACAGACAAAACAGACGAGGACGACTACATAGAGCTCAGTCCACCAGACAGTGAGGTGCCACAGGACACAGGTATACTACTGCCACAAACAGACAATGCACCTGTTACTGAGGAAATCAACAGACCTGGTGGCTCACCTAAAGTGGAATCGCGACACTCTCAAAGAACTAGAAAAGCCCCAGCTCATTTTGGAGAGTTTGGGAGGTAAAGGAGATTCCTTCTCATGGGCTAGAATGCGCCCTTATCTCCTTTAGGAAGTAAGGTAGTCTACCCTTGCTTTAAACAAAGACATTATGTGAGTGTTGTGGTGGGAAAATGACCTCAGGCCCTATTCCAAAGTTAACTCGCCTAAACTAGTTGGTTTGGTTTAAGCACTCAAGTTGTTGTGAGCACATTATAGTGTCCTATTTGTTTTCTTTTAATTATCTACCTCCTCACAGTTGCCTGTTCCTTGCATTCCTGTACGGTGCTTTGTTCTATGTGAGAAACTCCAGAGCAAGTTTCTCTCACCTATTATGTGCCTGTTGCCCTGACCGCACAGAGGACCCGCCATAAATCCTAGGTGGCGCCATATATGTTAAGCTACGACCAGGGGTCTGGCTTTAGCTGTGCATTGAACCAGTTATAGATGGTACAGGACGCCATCTAGTGTTACGTTTAAATGATTGTTTTTCCCTACAAAAGACCGTCCTCCCTTTGCTCAGCGCGCCTTTTCTTGAGAACTCTGCCCAGTGTGGAGTTGCCTTTGAAACTGCGTCTTTTGTATGCTGCAGTGTATGAAATAAAACAACTACGGATATCCATTTGTCTTAGCCTTTTGAATCAGCCCAGCCACGAGTTGTATAATTTGCTACGACAATGTATATGAAAATAATAAGACATGGGACACTCACACAGCCTTGTTTATTGTTTTTAAAAACGGTTCAAACAGTTGCTTACAAGTTGAATTGTTGTTGTTCGGATCTTCGTTATTCAGCCCTCCGAAAAGGCTCACCAGGAAGCACGCAATGTCATAACTCGTGTTTTGTCCTTAATTTTATTTTAAATCAAATGACCACAGGTCATAAACCCGAAATACAACAAACAATAACAATACATTATTCAAATATATACTATTATAATATTGTAAATAACGAAAACAATTAAGCCTGCAACACCGTTACCACCGCCACCAGAAACCAGCCGAGTGCTTTGAACAATTAGCACAAGACACTCGCTAGGTGTGGCTCGCACCCAGCGAGCTACAAGTTGCTCTCGGCTAACTTCCACCGACACAGTGAGGCAAACGTTCAGTACTTAAATATACAAGTGACCCAAACATTAATAATTGACTGTGTGAGTAGTTCCAGGGCTGTGTTCCTGATGCTTGCTTGCCGTGGAATGATTACCAGGTGCCGTAATTTTAGTCGTGAAGCTGCGCATGCGCACATAACGTAACATATCTAAACAACTTAAAGACATCGTGAAGCTGCGCATGCGCACATAACATATCTAAAGAACTTAAAGAAATCACTCATTCTCCATTTAATTAAACAGAGACCCATTTGCTTCTCTTTTTTAATTCTATTTACATTCTGAGCCAAAAGTCTCAACAGTTATATTTATGGTCACTGTCATTGAAAAGGGTATATTTTACATAGTAGTGTTTAATATGAAAATGTTTAACTAACCGGGTTAGTTCAGATTTAAGGGGGGAGGAATGTTGTAGAGTGAGATACTTACATCACTAGGGACAGTAGTGCCATTGTTGGGCACAGGAACTTACCGCTCTCTCCCTTGGGTTAGAAGTTGATGTATGGTCGCTATCAATAAAGAGTTATAAGCAAAGTCTGTGCCAGTCCAGTTACTACTTAGTATTTCCAATATACTACACAAACTATGAACTTTGACTTTTTCAAAGAGCAACCAATGAGATAACAGCTGTATGTGACGGAGCCAGAAGCGACACAGAATGTTATGTCGTGGATCCTTAGCTCTCTGACCAAGTTGAATTCTCCTTTTTCAATACGAGGCCACGTTTCATGCACCCACACTTTTAAATACACCATGTGTAATTTTTCTTTGTTGCCTATTAACGGTTGATGACGTGTACCTGCGCTGCAGCGCAGAGGGTTTCTGCCCTGATCATGTGAAGGCAGCTTTAGGGTTAAAAACGCAAGGTAGACGATATCCAATGGGTGCATTATAGAACGTCCCTCTGGGCGTGGTTTTGGGATGCAGTGCCACAGAGCCAGCTTTGAAGTGCATGTTTGCTGCAACAATGAGAAACAAGCTGGCCTGCCAGTTCAGTTGGGAATGGAAGTGGACGGAGCTGTCATTTAAAAATTGAATTTGCACTATGCAAAATTGCTTGGTTGAGTAAGAATAAACTAAAGACCTTATACACACAACAGTCCTTCATTTTGGCTGCAGAGGGTAGATAGCCAATCACAGAGCTTCTCATTATGCACCCACCCATACATACATACATACATACATACATATGGCTGACAGTGAGCAGAATGGGTGAAAATCAATATTGATTGGAAAGGATGCAAAAATCGTTTTACCATCTCATTCAGCTGATGAGTTGTCAGAGTGATTCTCAGCATTGTGAAAACTTACACATCCAGTGAATTTTCTTTACTTTTGTCTTTAACATCTAGAAGCAATTTGCAGTACTGCTTCTAAATGCAACAGGGAAAAGATGCTACAGGGCTGGCCGTGGCAACGCCATCCAGTGGCTGCCCTAAGCAATGGAGTGCAAGGGTGGTGCGAAGCACAATTTGAATTCATTTGGTTGTTAATAGCAATATTAGTAGTCGTTATTGCTTTTAATATTTAGTTGCTTTCATTTATTGTGTTCCATTTTATTTGTATGTTTACACTTGAATACATATTACATTTCATATAGCTTTTGATGAAGCAGAATTTTACAAAATATTGATTCAACATCATATCCACCATATCAATTAAATCCACCGTTACAAAACACCAAATCAATAAACGAGACCGTCTTTTCACGGGCTCTGAAAACATTCCGTTTTTTCTTGTTGGAATATTTTATGTATTAAATCCCATCAGTTTGACCAAGATTAACAAAAGGAAAGCTCAAAATGCTCAGCTACAACTTATGTGGAATAATGTCATAAAAAATCTTAAAGATTTAGTCTCCAATAATTGTGATAAACCTGGATTATGTTCTTCCATGCAATTAAACATTTCGGCACATCTTCAGAAATGAAAATAAATACATTTACAACATATTTTGTTATATTTAGTAAATTTGTACATTTTGATTTGCTCTAGCTTCAAATGATCAGAATTAAATATATACAATGTTAAATGAAGCTTAAAAATACAGCACATATCAATAAGGATACAAAATAAAAATACAGGCAAAAACGCCATGTACTGCTCTTACTTTATTTAAGATTGTAACAGCTCATGCATTTGCTCTAAAATGTCCATTGTCTCCAACGAGCCGCCTTGCTCTTTACCAGTTAAGGGCACCTGGTAAACAGTAAAATTCATATACATTCCCTACCACAAAGATAAGGATTACCCTATTCTTTCACACTCAGAAAGGTTGTGAAGTTGGTAATTAAATTACTGTTAAAGTAATTTAACATTCAAACACATTTTTTATAGACCTATCCTTAAAATCAGGGAATAGAAAACTAAATGTTGGCAAATTGCAACAAATATATAATTTAGATAATAGGTAACACTTTTTCGTTCAGTTTCTATTGCTGTATTTGCCATAGAATCCAAAATGACCCATTCCACAATTTAAAACCTCATTTTAAAAGTTTTAATTAGTCTTGTAATTATGAGGCTTACCCTTAACATGAACATTATATACAATGTGTTTGTTTTCATTAATTGCAAAATATCAATGCCCATTAGCACCCTCGGACAATATCCGACTGGGCTCTGTGAACTTGGCTGTTATAAGGTAGAACAGGGCAGGGCCAGGTACAAGTGCCAGTAATGGAAGGTCCTGATCCAACTTGTCCAAACGGGAGATTGAGATGATACCATAAGCATGAATTGTCCAATGACTAAGCAGAACAACAAGGCGTTTCTTCTTTGCAATCAGGTTTTTCAGAGACTTTGGACAAGGAGAAAAAAAAAATGGTATTAGAGACAGACCAAAAGTATACGATTGCATTCGACATTACAATATATTACAGTATCAAAATCGCCATTATCTTAAAAAAATTAATCAAAGCTAGCTCTGTAACAAAAGAATAGCTAGACCATTGAGGTGTGAGGGATACCAGTTCCCTTGCCAAACAAACAAATCAATTATCAAAAGCTGTATATTATGCCGTTAAAGGCGCAGCTTTGAAGGTACAACCAACAAATGGCTAGGATTTCTAAGCCCAGCAATAGGGATTATTTGTATCAATGGCAAGACACTATCGCAGGAACGCAAACCATCAGAGTGTCATGTATTATCACTGCCTTGGGCTGAACACCAACAAGGCATTCAAAATGGTGGTCTGAAAACACTCCCTCCCCACTATTGAGTGTTATTCTTATCAGTTAGGGGTATATCTGTTATATCAGTCCAGTATAGCAAAAACTGGACAAGTTATTTTTATTTCAGTCATTAAGACATATCCAGGCAGGACCTGTCCAAGTTGGACAGGTCTGGTTGAGTAAAATACTCATATTTTACTAAACCAACTCAACAAATTAGTGTTATCTACTAGTTTGTCAATTTTGTTGATTCATACAATCAGGATCTTTGTGCAATAATTGGATGGACAATTTAAACTGTAGAGTTAATGTAGAGCTCCATTCAAATTGGACAAATTATTTGTCTTCGACATTTGAGACGATGTGAAATTGCATCAAGTAGTTTGTTTGCTTTCTGCCATTAAATGTAAATTGCTCAGAATTCTGTACTAAATGTTGGGATATTTTCTCTAAATACAAGCAAAAAAAAAACATCAAGCAGACCTCAAAGTATTCTTCTCCTCGTCACATTATTTTTTTTTTTTAATGAACACAGTTTATTAACAATTACAGAGAGAGCTGGTACCTGAATCTCTGATGCAGACATATAGACAGCCAGGGTAACAAGAGAGAGTACGAGTATGATGTAAGGAAATGCATAATCTGTAAATGAAAATAAAATGTCAATCAAATCAAAACACAGATATATACATACACACACACACACACACACACACACACACACACACACACACACACTATATTGCCAAACGTATTGGGACACCCCTCCGAATCATTGAATTCTAGTGTTCCAAACACTTCCATGGACACAGCTGCATAACATCAAGCACCTAGGCATGCAGACTGATTCTACAAACATTTGTGAAAGAATGGGTCGCTCTCAGGAGCTCAGTGAATTCTAGCGTGGTACCGTGATAGGTTGCCACCTGTGCAATAAGTCCATTCGTGAAATTTCCTCACTACTAAATATTCCACGGTCAACTGTTAGTGGTATTATAACAAAGTGGAAGCAATTGGGAAACTCAGCCATGAAGTGGTAGGCCATGTAAAAATCACAGAGCTGGGTCAACGCATGCTGAGGCGTACAGTGCGCAGAAGTCAACTTTCTGCAGTCAATAGCTACAGACCTCCAAACTTTGTGTGGCCTTCAGATTAGCTCAAGAACAAGTGCGTAGATAGCTTCATGGAATGGGTTTCCATGGCCGACCAGCTGCATCCAAGCCTTACATCACCAAGTGCAATGCAAAGCGTCGGATGCAGTGGTGTAAAGCACACCGCCACTGGACACTAGAGCAGTGGAGACGTGTTCTCTGGAGTGACGAATCACGCTTCTCTGTCTGGCAATCCGATGGACGAGTCTGGGTTAGGCGGTTGCCAGGAGAACGGTACTTGGCTGACTGCGTTGTGCCAAGTGTAAAGTTTGGTGGAGGGGGGATTATGGTGTAAGGTTGTTTTTCAGGGGTTGGGCTTAGCCCCTTAGTTCCAGTGAAAGGAACTGTTAATGCTTCAGCATACCAAGACATTTTGGACAATGTCATGCTCCCAACTTGGTGGGAACAGTTTGGGGATGGCCCCTTCCTGTTCCAACATGACTGCGCACCAGTGCACAGAGCATGGTCCATAAAGACATGGATGAGCGAGTTTGGTGTGGAGGAACTTGACTGGCCTGCACAGATTCCTGACCTCAACCCGATAGAATACCTTTGGGGTGAATTAGAGCGGAGACTGCGAGCCAGGCTTTCTCGTCCAACATCTGTGCCTGACCTCACAAATGCACTTTAAGAAGAATGGTCAAAGATTCCCATAAACACACTCCTAAACCTTGTGGAAAGCCTTCCCAGAAGAGTTGAAGTTGTTATAGCTGCAAAGGGTGGGCAGACTCCATATTAAACCCTACGGATTAAGAATGGGATGTCATTAACCTTTATGTGCATGTAAAGGCAACATTTGGCAATATAGTGTATATACATATACATACACATACAAACACACATGACAGTGAGTATAAGAGAACAGCAGAGAAGCTTACTACCATATGCTAACAATACTCACACAGCAGACCTCCTCCAACAGCCTGTAATACAGTTAGGACTGGAAAGAAATACAGTGCCGCATATACACTTTTCAGGCGATCAGACTTTCCCAGACCACAGGCTATCTTCTTCACCAGTAGAGGGCGCATTAGCATCATCAGCACCAGGCAAAATGCGTAGTATATCAACACCATTGTATAGCTGTAGGGGGGGTTAGGGAAAATCAGAACAGTAAGTAAACTATTATAAAAGCAACGGGTTTAATGAGAAAATTGTCTAGACATTTTATTATTACTCACAGTGGGTAGACAGCTTCCTGTGTACAATGCATTGTGGTAACATAGTCAGGACTAGGATTGTAGAGCATTGTGTACCAATCTGAAAGCATCTGGACACGACAGGAGCGGATGCCGAGCATGCCAATTGGCTCAGTGACCAACAATGTGACCACAGCTGAAATCCCACACTCCAACATAGCTGTGATGTGCTGAAGCAGAGCACTAGAGCTGAGGAAATAAGAAAAATGGAGAGATTCAAAAGACAAACAGAAGGATGTTAAGTAAATAACTAATATAATGTCTGAATTTAAGTCTTTTCTTAAAATCGTTTCCATATCGGTTTAATATTTTACATTTTGTATTTACATTTAGGGCATTTAGCAGACGCTTTTATCCAAAGTGACTTACAATAAGTACATTTGTCAGAAGAAAGAAACAATATATCGCTGTCGGTACAGTAAGGACGTTAATAGAACCAGTGCAAAGCACTTAAAATTGCTAGTTTAACCCATTCCCCGTATACAACAAAGATAGCTAGGATAAGATGCTACACAATGCTAAGTACCAGGACGTACAAACATACAATAAGTGTGTACATTAAGTGCTGGGGCATACAAACATACAATAAGTAATATTTCAAGAAGAACAGGAACATTTGTACATTTAGTCATTTAAAAGTCGGTATTATGGCTGCAACATCATAGCCAAGCAATATGTTGGAGGCAATGTTTGATGGACTAGCTATTTTAGCTATTAGTAGTAATAGCAGTAGTAATGGTTTGATTTAGCTACTATGTAGGTGGTGGAAGGGGCAGTTCACCTTTAAACATGCTCTAGGTAACTTTTCTACTGCAGCTATTTATTTACTACATTAAATAAAGAAATCGGAACTAGAACATTTCTCAAGAATAAAACACAGATCCAATACATCTATGGAATTTTTCTCTACAAGTTGTTTAAATCTTGTTCACTTTGAGACTACAGTAACTGTCGTCTGGAAATGATATAGCTATAAATGTAGCTACAACTCAAGCCACTAGAGGCTGCTAATGTGAAAACCTATAAAGTGCAAGTTTAACACACCCTACCTACCGTTGTGGTAGCTGGAAAGAGCTTTTTTCCCCCCAATCAGCCCATTGCTCTCCAATGTTATTGATTCGACTAAGTTAGCCTTCAACCAAGTTAGCCACAATCAATGGAAGCAGAGGTGACCGATTAGCTCTAGTCAGGGAAATGAGGTTAAAATACACGATTCCAGTTTTCCCAAAGTAAATACTTCAGCGATGTCACCTATCTCTTAATGAACAGTCAATTAAAAAACTACCAGGGGTAGTTTTTGGTGAGGACCCAATAATATGTTTTTTTGGCCTGAAAAATAAGGAAATCGATGTGCAGCATCCTCCAAATCAGGCAGGTCCTTATTTTTCTATAGTTGCTCTGCCCAAGTGACACAAAAGCCTGTAATTGAAATTCAGACACATTTAAATGAAGCAGTTACTGCTTCATATAAATATATACTGCATTTGCACTCTGTGTAATCTCTCATTTTCTAAGAAAGTTTAGTATTTTAAGAAATATAACTAAGTCTAAATATATTGCGAAAAATATTGGTTATAAAATAAATCAATAAAGTAATTATGCCATCCAATCCAAAGCTTGAGGTTGCATAGCTCCCCCAGTCAGGTATGCAACCTCAGGATGCCTACCTGTTTGTAGGATTTAAGATATTTTATTTGACTGCAATTTGTAAGAAATGTAATAGCCATTCGTCAGCTATTAGTAAGTGAAATGCACAATGTTATGTGTGCACACATCTGTTTTGATTTCAACGGGCCTGCCCCTGTATGAGAAATTTTAGATGGCTCCTTGCTAGGAAAATGGTTATAGCCAGCTTGCCAATTCTGGCTAACGTTAGCTATTGTTTACATAGCAAACAGAGCCTTGCCCAGTGGATTATCCAAATTTAACCAGTTTCAACTTTCAAATAAATTAATGCGCTCCTCTCAAACACTGACACTTATGCAGAAGCTCTAATTATTAGACAAGACATCACACACAGCAATAGCATGTAAGCAAGGTTGGCTTTGCATAGAATTACTATTGATATGTAATGTAGTTACAGACACTATGCAGAATGATAATGTAAAACTTGGATTCTGGTAACTTGGCAACTATTCAGTTAAACAAAATAGTATTTGTTTAACTGAATAGGGAGTTGCACAATAGTGTGGTTGCAAAGCAAGCCACACTTGTTATTCTGTCTCATTATTAGTCTGAGAGCTGAGTCTCACACTTGAATGTTGTCATAGAAACACATTTAGTAGTAATATTATTAATATTAATTATACAATCAGGAGTATTACATTAATGGGATAGTGATAAAGAATTGTATTTAAGGGTACTCATATACAAACGCAATGCCTTATCCTTTTTATTCTAGTGGCATATTGTTAATGTTATACAGTTAAATGATCCATGTCTGTACCTCTTCTTTCCTGAATACCACTCAATGAAGAACCAGTGCAAGACCAGTGGTAGCATCGCCATGAATCCCAAATAAAGCCAGTCATAGAGCTCAGGAGTTGCTGTGCAGCGCTCACACGCCTTCTGAAGGTTGGTTCTCTCTCCCCGAGGGCACACCTAGAATTTTTTTTTATTAAATATATTAATGTTTATAGATTATAATAAAAATAAATATTTGTATTTATTTTCATATGGACTGATCTAAGTTGACATAGAAGGCATTAGCAAGAAGAAATCGGATTAAAAAGAATAAGGGCAAAAATAGCAACAAATATGGCAAGAGTAGCAAATATATACATATATAAAAATATATATAAAGTAGAGGTGTGCCGATGAATATGTACAGTCAATTTAGGTAATGAGCTCCATACACACTGTGGCATTATATGTACACAAGTGTCCTAGAAGCTTAACCCTCTCGGAAGCGGATATCAACTGCTGCACAGAGGACGCTTCACTCGTTCACACACACCGTGGCGTTATATACAAGTATCCTGGAAGCTAGACCCCCTCTCGGGCGCGGGCATCACAGCAACTGCTCCACAGATGGTAAAAATGTGTAGCGAATGGCAGTTGGTGGATGAGGGGGATTATGAAAAGTGGGTGTGCATTCTTTAAAACATCTATGTTTAGTAGACGTTAGTCTTTGAGGTAGTTTCCCTGTTGGATAACTAAAAGTAGGCTTTCATTCTTTCGGAGAAAGTTGGTATCCAAAATGAAACTGTAGCGATACAACTGAATACCTTCATGTTATCAAAAGCAACCTATATACACATACCGCAGTGCAAGTAAATATTGGCTTGTAGTGCCGACTGCTATCAAGATGAATGATCAATACATATAACAGATAGCGATAATTATAGGTCTATGAATGTAGTTTACCATTATGGATGCAATTAGAGGACTGTTTGTGAGAAACATAAAAGGCTGTTACCTACCCCACGTCCTTCAACATGTACAGTGTCCATGGTGACTATGACAAAGATACCCTAGTATGATTGGTTAAACTGATTTATTTGCAGGCTAGAAAGCCGTAAAACCGTAGGGTGATTCAAATTAATGTCCTTTTAGCAAAACAGAAACACGGCTTATGTGTACAATCCCATTCAGCTCCTTGATTTGTTATTATTTTATTGACGTGGGAAAAAAACGCAACAAAAAATCTATTGAATTTATGAATTCAATAGAATTCATAAATCTATCAAAGAACCTCATCACTTGACACTTAGCTACTTGATGCTGACGTTGACGATTACATCATTTGGAAGTACCTACTGGCACCTTACACAATACAGGCCAGTAAAGGCACCGTAGTCAGTCACACATGTTATATGCTTGCTACCTGTAATACCTGCAACAGTCATTCATGTGTCAAAAGCTTGCAGAATCGACCACACTTCCCCAGATGATTGTGACACACAGATGACACTGTTGCTAAACAGTGCATTAACTACAACATCTACTATAAATTGCATAGATATAGGTACATTGAAATACTTTGGCAACACAGAGTTCATTACAACCACTGACGAACACCACCATCCAACATTGTGCTAGAATTTGAAATGATGATGGTCTTAGAAGGCCCAAAGCTAGTGCACCCTGACTGGTACCAATCCCCTCACTTGATGTTCAGGGTTTCCCACAGCTGTCTATATGCGAGAAGCAGCATCTCTGCTAAATGACAGACCGCCTATACAAGCAAATTACTGTTTTACTGTTGTGTTTTTAGTTGTAGATCTCTCATTAGAGCCAACTTATAATATAACAATTTTGAGTATCTCTTACCCATGGTTAATAGCCTATGTTAGCCTCATGCAATTGATGTAGGCCTATATGATCTGATAGCTACCATTTGAGTGTAATTTGATAAAACTTGCAGTCATCTGTCAGGTATTGGTGCATGAAATGCAAGAATATCTGTTTCTAGTTGACTGCATGTACTGTAAGATGGATGTAGCTTTAGAACACTACGGATGTACCGGTATCGATACCAGTACTTGGACTCGGGCCTGATACTGTGCTCATGTACTCATAAAACTTCTCTGATACAAGCACCCGATACCACTTTACGCAACATGACGTAACGTTGAAGAGCCAGTGAACCCAAAATGTTCTTTTTTTAACGTGGTAATTTGTCCAATAGGATCATCAACATAGTAATCGATGCCCTTTTATCACTGTTTATGAAATAAGTCCCCAATTTGGAGAAAAAAGGGGCACCGGCGGTGCGGTTTGTGTGGAGCTCTGCCTGGGCAGCGGTTGACTGCAGCGTCCGAGAGAAAGTTGAGCTTTTAGGAAACGTATTGTATACCGCTACGGTGTGTGTGGATGGTGAAGCTCCGTCTGAGCATCGATTTATTTAATACCCACGTCCGAGGGTTAGGCTTCCCAATCACATATAGTATAACGCTACGGTGTGTGGATGGTGAAGCTCCGTCTGAGCAGCAATTTATTTAATACCCTCGCCTGAGGGTTAGCATTCCTGGACACCTATAGTATATGCTATGGTGTGTAGCGCATTTCATATACAACATCGCTCCTTATACCGCTAATACACAACGACAGTACTAAAAAAGTATCACAAAGTTGCCGTGGGCCTTAACCATGGCGATAACACGCACCCTCTTTCCTAGAACTCAGCCCAAAACACTTTTCTTTTTTTTTTTATCTCATAGTGTTCAACTTCCTACTGGGTCTCTCAACTGTAATGGTATTATTAAGTACTCATATCGGTACTCAGTACTGGCAAGAACCCGGATGCAAGTACCTTTTTTGGGGATGTTTATTTTCTGTTTTTCTAATCTCTTTCCAACTCTAAAATCCTGCCAACATCATCCTCTATAAACTTGTTTGATTGATTATTATAATGTATATGAAACTTTTTTGTAAACCCACAATTGTTTCACTGAGAATTTGAGTCGACTCGGCACAAATGACTTCAAATTCTAGGTGTTAGAGGCATATAGACAGATTATGTTATTGTGTTGTGTTCTTACACTGGTACAGTCATGCCCTATGAGCGATGTACAACTACGCATGTGCGAAAATAAAGAAAGGGCATTCCTCCCCCGTTCTGGTTAAAACACCAACGATGAATATGTGTGTTTATTCCTCCGTTAAGTAAACCGGTATTCCTGTCCTGAAGATGACAAACCCAACACTAGGGGCACCTACAGTGCTGCATGCCTCTTTCTGTTAGTTTCACACCCTTTCTGCTAGTTTCAATGCAGTCTCCAAGTCTGACTCTAACCGAGTCGGACTTGGACCAGGGGATATCTGAAACCCACTGACCTTCAGCACTTAAGTGATATTTACGTCAACAAATAGAGTAGATTGCACTGGGGCCGATAAAGTTAATCTAGAGATAACAATCAAGATTTATTTTATTATATATTTTTCACCATCGATCAATCGATTTGTCGTAAAATTGGTTGAATTTCAGTTGACCAAGATTCTATTTGGTTGACTACAGCTCTACTATTTACAAATTGTTTAAAGTATTAATTTTGCCCTCTATCAATTGCAACTCTGTTACACTTGTGTCTGTATAACAAAGGTTTCTCCCTTTTTCCCCAATAATTCTTTCCCCCCTACAAACCATCAATGGGTTTAATAACCAGTTTTAGGGAGTATTTATCCTGCTTCTAAATCACACATGATGCGCACCACTAGAGCAGCAGGACTACTATTTACACAATATTTTTATTTGTATTCCAATAATTATCTCTTGGAGCCTTGCAAGTGTTGATTTTATGATCAAAAAGGGAAGAACTATGGTGGAAAAATCTATCCTAATGATGATAAACAATTCTATACAAATTCTATAACCATGTTTACATTGATACTAATCAATTTAAAGGGCATTTGTATCAATTCTCCTTGCACCTAGAGAAAGCTCCCTTCCTCTCTCCAATTGAAAGGTGTTAAATTAGTTGGCCTTCGCACTGCCACTGTAGCCACAAAGTTTCATACTGACGTCATTCCAATAATCCCGACTGCCAAAGAGAAAGTTAATTGAGTAAGTGTATAATAAAGTCATCTTCGAAGGAATTTATTTTGAGTACAATGTGGTCTCTTTGCCAGCGGATGGCGGTACATTGTAGACCTACTAGAAGTTAACCAAGAACTGAATATAGTCAGTCCCATGGATAAGAACAGTCTTTGGCTGGGTAGCACCGAAGAAGAACACTTGATTATCGTGTGGTGTAATTTTAACACAGGACCCAATGGTTTTTATACATTCAATGGACCAGTCCGTCCTGTACTGTAGAGACGACTGGCGGTGACAAAACAAGTGGATCTGGTATCTTTTTGCACCCAAGTGAAATATCCCAAAGCCTAAACTACATCCCAGCCCACTTTATTTTTAAAAGGATGTCACAAGAATTAGTTTAAAAAAGTTGCAAGACAACATTGACTCACAAAATATAAAACCTACCAACAAACTAAACAATTGCGGAATCCTTTGCTGTAAACGAAAAAATAAAATTATTCACCATACAAGGATTCTCGGTAATGTGCCTCTATTCTCTTGCGACGCTGACAAGCAAAGCCCAAATTACTGTAATTCATGTTTGGACCAGGCTACTAATTTGGTTATTTTGATGAAAGTCTACAATGTAAACAGGATTGAGTACGGAATAGTTTCATAGCAAAATAAAAATGCAGACTACAGGATATTTCTTTTGAAACTGCTCCTGCAATGAAACTATTACATGCGACTATGCTCGTCTTGACATCAATGTGTCTTTCATTCAGCAAATAAATGATCACGCTTCCATTCCTATTGTCTTAATAAAACATTAAATAATTTGAAATACCGAAGGTACACGGTATAGCCAGAGTAGCCTATGCAATGAGTACAAATAGGTGAAACACACAATGTCAGAAATGGTCAACCTCAATTTAATAATCTGTTTCTGGCGGATTTAAACAAGATCTATTCTAATTTAACGCCCTGTTTAGTTCATGGAAGGAAAACATCGGATTTCACGAACGTTTAATCGGCTGTAACAATTGATTATTTATATTTTACATGCAGAATAGGTGAGTGCGAATAAGCAGAATATAATCAGTAGGCATTAGACATGATTCAAAGCCCCATGTTCCACTAGCTGCACAGGTAACTTCATAAGACACCCCCTGTAGCATCCCCGGCTGAATGATGGTCTGACTCTCTAACTGATGGTTCACAAGTGTTTATTTTTGAGCAAACAGACGATACTGTAGCTCCCTGAGATCCGTGACCACACCTTGAACACAACGTAAGAGCTACGAAAGAAAACAAAAATAAACGTATTACCATCTATTCACATCCTGATTACTGTACTACTGCCTTACAATATTCTACAACGAAAATAATGCATTAACCTATTAATAAGTCATAAGTCATTGACTTGAACAAATATAGCGGTCTTGCTCGCCTAAACACAATCAAATTAAACTCAGCAAAACTATAAGAAAAGATCACAATATGACTAAAACATTAAACACCATAGGAAATGAAATAATGACAAACCTTGTGCCCTTATCAGCCAGGTGCTGTTTACGTTTTACAAAACACAACTGACGATCTGCCGTCGTTTTCCGTCTACCAAAGAGCTTGTTTTATTATTATTATTTTTTTCTTCTGATCAACTAATGGTTAGATGAATATTAAGGGGAAGCCCCACTTGGAATACTTGGTGATGATGGCCCATCCTTTAAACTTCACATCAATCTTATCAATTTACACTTTCCAACATAGAGCTTATTCCTGGATATGCTGGCTGTTTCTTGGCACACATAGGCTTACCCATCGGTATATTTTAATGTTTAAATCAATTATGGGTTTACTTCCGTCTTGTACAATTGTGGTGGGCACCCTGTAGCCTGGTTCTACCAGTCTATCTTGCAAGGTCTTTTCAGTCCCTTTCACAAGAGAGAATGGCTTTTTGACATTAGCAATTGATTTAAAGCCATGCCTTGACAGAGAACACCTTCAGCCAATCAGATTTACTAAATGTCAGCCATGGTGCAAGCTGATAAATTAAGCTCTTTCCGAATCCAGTCAGAAGAACCGCAAACATGGCTCACGTCTTTTCTTCTAATGAAAAGACATTAGAAGAATTTGTTTGTGTTTCATTGCTCTTATAACATTGATTTCTGCTAAAACTGATGCTATAGCTAAATCGAGACGACCATCTTCTGAAGCAGACACTGCAATGCGGAAATGTGCTCTAAACTGCAGTGCTTCCCAAACCTTTCTAAACTATAGCAACCCATTACAGTTAAAACAGTTATTTTTCAATGTACCCCAACCACACAAACTAAAACATATGCTTGCAAAACACTTTAAATGTAATATGAACTGTGCATCCACCGTCTGCTTCCTCTTTTGACTATAAGCAAGGCTTCCCAGTAGTGCAACGATACCAAAATTATGATTTCAATACGATAACTGCCTAAATATCTCGATATACCGATTCTGTAACGATAGCACGGCAAACACCTAAAACATCAGGAGTGCAGACCTACGCCAAAGAGTTGTATTGGGTAGTTTGTGTTCAGACAAATTTAGTGCACTACTATAGTGTGCAGGCTAATAATCCTGGGTTTGAGCTTCATCATCATGAAGTGCAAGACTTATAGCTCATGTAATTAGGTATTCACAATGTATCTGGGGACACCTATTATTATTCTGGATTGATAACGCCTAAAGCTCAGCCCCCAATTGCACAAAGGTTTTCAAATTTGTATACCCGGTAAGCAGGTCTCCAAAAGGTTTGGTGCCAATTCTCCCATAGGGGGCGCTATTATTTGTGGTCAAATTTAAACGGTCAGCCCCGATGGATTGTGTACATGCCTTAATTTGCATGCTGAACGTAATATCCATCAGGTTAATTTTTTCTGTACAGTGAAATTTTTCAAAAATATTAAAATAATGTTCTACTTTAGAACCAAAGCTTTACATGACACACAATTTGCTACACACAATCTATGGACTTGTCTGATCGTAAACTTAGCAAAGATTTTTGATAACATAAAATGTTTTATCTGGATTGTTTAATGCAGTTAAATGACTGCGGAAATCCAAATCTTTCAATATTTAATCAATCACCATTTCGCTTGAGAAAGGTTCAGGGAGTGGAAACGACTTGGGGACATATACGCCACCCCCTTAAGAAGTGTGTAAAGTTGTGGGTCAATAACCAAAGAAATGGCGTCACAGTGTCAAGTTGAATAAATGCTAAGCTAAGCGCTAATGCTCAAAATCTATCACAAGTCCACGTCAGAAGGAGGCAGGAACTGGAAACTTGCCATGCACATCAAGGACACCTCCCTTAACATGTGGATAACGTTTTGTGTCGATATCTAATTTCATGATGTCACAGTGTCAATTATGCGTCACTTGGCATCTACTATTAAATCAGTGCCTGCATTTTGGTGCGGGATTGCGGGTATTGCGCATGATTTGATAAATTACCGCAAATCTAGATTTTATAATGCGGGTAATTCCCGCACACATTAAGAGCAATGTCTAATGATGTTCAGCCAATGTCGACTGGCCGGAACTCTTTCACCGGTGCGGAATGCGGGACTGGCTGGAGCGCTGCATCAGACGGACCAACTTCCGCCTCTCTCTACAAGTCTACGAGCCCCCTCATCTATCGCTAGCATATGCATACTGGTTTAAATTACGTGAATTAAAGGCACGCAAGCATGGACGGCTTGCTGAAACATAAATGACCTGTTCGGAAGAAAACACAAAAACCTGAAAGGACTGACGTTAACGTTAACGCAAATGGCAGTGCTGGTGATATTAACGTTAACAATGTGAACCCTCAATTCCTCAAACAGGTAACGTCACTAAACAAAACAAAGACAAGTTCCAGGCTAACTGGCACAGATTATATCCATGGCAAGAATTTAAGAACGCTGAAATGTGCTGCTCGATTTGTAAAATGTACGGTGCTGCACCTTTTACCAGCCGGTGTTACAAAACGTCAACTTTAAGTCGCCACTCAGATGGCGTTTCTCATACAGCAGCCCTGAAATGAAAGCATGAGGCAGATAAAGCCAAAAACGCGATGGCTAATGCTATTGAAGTTGCAGTTTGAGGAGGAAACAAAGAGGCTTCTCAAAACCGCCTACTTTATAGCAGAAAACGAATTGGCCAATTCAAAATTTGGTCATCTGGTTGAAGTCATAAAACAGATGAGTGTCCTTCTTTCAAAATGCTAAATACAGACACACGAAGTTATGGAAGCTACCTTAATGAGAAAGGTCTGTCAGAAATGCACCAAGCTATTGCAAGTACACTTGTGGAGGATGTTGACATGGCTGTACTAAAAGGTCCTGTGTTTTCCTTAGTACTGGATGAGTCAACAAACATAAGTAACAGCAAGCAACTCATTACCTACAGTGAGGGAAAAAAGTAATTGATCCCCTGCCCACTGACAAAGACATGATCAGTCTATAATTTTAATGGTAGGTTTATTTGAACAGTGAGACAGAATAACAACAAATAAATCCAGAAAAACACATGTAAAAAATGTTATACACTTATTTGCATTTTAACGAGGGAAGTAAGTATTTGACCCCCTCTCAATCCGAAAGGTTTCTGGCTCCCTGAGCTGAGATTAGGAGCACACTCTTAAAAGGAGCACTCCTAATCTCAGTTTGTTACCTGTATAAAAGACACCTGTCCACAGAAGCAATCAATCAGATTCCAAACTCTCCACCATGGCCAAGACCAAACAGCTCTCCAAGGATGTCAGGGACAAGATTGTAGACCTACACAAGGCTGGAATGGGCTACAAGACCATCGCCAAGCAGCTTGGTGAGAACGTGACAACAGTTGGTGCGATTATTTGCAAATGGAAGAAACACAAAATAACTGTCAATCTCCCTCAGCCTGGGGCTCCATGTAAGATCTCACCTCGTGGAGTTGCAATGATCATGAGAATGGTGAGGAATCAGCCCAGAACTACACGGGAGGATCTTGTCAATGATCACAAGGCAGCTGGGACCATAGTCACCAAGAAAACAATTGGTAACACACTACGCCGTGAAGGACTGAAATCCTGCAGCACCCGCAAGTTCCCCCTGCTCAAGAAAGCAGATATACAGGGCCGTCTGAAGTTTGCCAATGAACATCTGAATGATTCAGAGGAGAACTGGGTGAAAGTGTTGTGGTCAGATGAGACCAAAATCTAGCTCTTTGGCATAAACTCAACTCGCCGTGTTTGGAGGAGGAATACTGCCTATGACCCCAAGAACACCATCCCTACCGTCAAACATGGAGGTGGAAACATTATGCTTTGGGGGTGTTTTTCTGCTAAGGGGACAGGACAACTTCACCACATCAAAGGGACAATGGATGGCGCCATGTACCGTCAAATCTTGGGTGAGAACCTCCTTCCCTCAGCCAGGGCATTGAAAATGGGTCGTGGATGGGTATTCCAGCATGACAATGACCCAAAACACACGGCCAAGGCAACAAAGGAGTGGCTCAAGAAGAAGCACATTAAGGTCCTGAAGTGGCCTAGCCAGTCTCCAGACCTTAATCCCATAGAAAATCTGTGGAGGGAGCTGAAGGTTCGAGTTGCCAAACGTCAGGCTCGAAACCTTAATGACTTGAAGAAGATCTGCAAAGAGGAGTGGGACAAAATCCCTCCTGAGATGTGTGCAAACCTGGTGGCCAACTACAAGAAACGTCTGAGCTCTGTGATTGCCAAAAAGGGTTTTGCCACCAAGTACTAAGTCATGTTTTGCAGAGGGGTCAAATATTTATTTCCCTCATTAAAATGCAAATACATTTATAACATTTTTGACATAACATTTTCTGGATATATTTATTGTTATTCTCTCTCTCACTGATCATGTCTTTGTCAGTGGGCAAACATACAAAATCAGCAGGAGATCAAATACTTTTTTTCCCTCACTGTATGTAAGGTATATAGATGACAAGATTAAAACAAAACTGTTAAGGAACTCTGAAGTTGTAAATGGAAGAGCAGACACTATTTGAGGTTGTAAAGCAGCTGCTGACAAAAAGGAGAAAAGAGAAAGTGCCTTTCATTTGTATTTAGTTGACAGGATTATCAAAAAGAGTCACGAGACGTGGTTATTTTGGGTAGACATTTTTTCATTGACTTGACAGAAATCGTAATATATCGCGATATATATCGTTAGAGATATGAAATTACCCATATCGTGAAAGAAGATTTTGTCTATATTGCACACCCCTACCGTGCTCATGTCCAGGACATTTAACATTCAAGAAATGCAACTGCTCGTCTCTCAGTATCTAAGTTTGTGAGCATGCGAAGTTGACACAAAATCAAAATGTGTAATTGTTTATTTGTTGGAACTATTGGAGAAAACGACCTAGCCAGGGCAGTTCATATTGTGTTCTAACTTGTGTTTGACAAAACAAATATACAGCATGGAAGCTGGTAGACACTCTTTTGGAATATATTGGACGTCAATGGCTCGCCAACTGCCCAATTTCGGAACTCACCTACACCGCGAGAGGGGGTGAGTTATACAAAAATCATGGCAGATTTACATTTCAACATAGACAATGTCAAAAATATACCTGGGGTCTTAACAAATCGGCCAAATCCTTTCAAATTGGTGTAAAAGACGATATTGTTGTGTCAAGAAAAGGAACTCTCCATTGAATAGCATAACAAATTAAACTTTGGTAAACACAAACTCTCAATCCTCGAAAAGTATAATTCCAATCGCTTGTTGTTGAAACATAAGTGAAAAAATAACCATCAAAACTGCTTTACATTTTGTTTCTAGTTGACAAATGTAAGTTTTTAGGCTCCATTGTGTCCGAAAAGTTTACCATTTGTGAAATCTGACCTAACGCCAACTTTATACTTTTTTAGTACCGTCGTTGTGTATCTGTTATAATAAGCGATGTTGTATATGAAATGCGCCACACACCGTAGCGTTATACTAGAACGCCTAAAGCCTAACCCTCACTCGGACATTAAATAAATCGCTGCTCAGACGGAGTTTCACCATCCACACACACCGTAGCGTTATACTATACGTGTCCGGGAAGCCTAACTCTCGGACGCGGGTATTAAATAAATCGCTGCCCACATGGAGCTTCACCATCGACACACACAGTGGGGTTATACAAAAAGTGTCAGAAAAGCCCAACTTTTTCATCCCCATGGTTCTCTGTCCAAACAAACCGCGCCGCCGGTGCCCCTTGGTCGTGACGTCAGATTACCTCCGAAAAGGTAGACTGACGTCACGAGAACGCCATCTGCGTTCGCAGCAGAGTGGAACGTTCACGTAGTGTTTGGGGAGAATGGCAAAAACACTAAATTGGGGACTTATTTCAGTAACAGTGATAAAACGGCATAGATTACTATGTTGACGATCATATAAAACAAATGACGTCTAAAACAAAAACAAGTGCCCGGGATGACAGAAGATAAAGTTAGGAGGGTAGCATTCAATAAAGGGAATAACTTCACCATTGTTCAACCAGGTTTAAGTTCATTCAAAAATCTTTTGAGAAGAAATCTAAACTCAAAAGCAAAGAAACTTCAATGCACAGAGATAGATGTTTATACTCACACCACATTCCCGCTCAACTGATCCATTGACCATCATCCTTCCACAGTAAAGCCCGGGACAGGTAGAGCTCACAGCCACAGCTGTAACAATTCAAATGTTTTAAGTCATTAGTAAGAATATCTGGGACACAATGAAAATATATTTTCAGATAAGATAACTTTGTCCGACAGAAAGAAATCATATACACAGCATATTGGAACAGTGGAGGGTTCTCCATAAACAACGTGATAGTAGCGCTACACCACCATGCTTGTCTGTCTGCAATCATTTTTTCTTTATTAATGCATTATATATAAATGTTGTCTTCTAATTTCATAATAAAAACATTTAAAAAACACCGAATTCCAATAGTCATTTTGTAAGAAACCTATGGTTGAAGGAATGCGAATTACTCAATATTTGTTCACATACATAGTCACACACACACACACACACACACACACACACACACACACACACACACACACACACACACACACACACACACACACACACACACACACACACACACACACACACACACACACACACACACACACACACACACACACACACACACACTTTGCCCGGGAGGAGCGTTTGGCGTAAACAGAGAATGTAGACTGACCATGGATAGTTAAAAGAAGCTGTAGGCATGATTAAAAGTTTAACAAATTGATTTTGATAACATGTTCATGGTTGGAATTAAATAATGTTCCAATAAAGACTGTAGACTGAAATTCGACCAACTCTACGACCAATCGATTGGTTGATGGGGGAAAAAACATATATACACATAATCGGCCACAGTGCACTCTACCTGCTAGCCTAAATATCACGGAAGTGCAGTTTGGAGAAAGTCAGCGGGTTTCAGAACCACTCTTGGGCCGAATCCGACTTGGCAAGCAAAGGAGCGCCACGTCGGACAGCATCGCGTAGTAGATAGACAACACACGTCGGAAAATTCAATTTTAGGTTTGGTTCTGTGTTTAATATAATGGGTCCCAATGGATGCCGCAGCGATTCATGCTAAGGTGTCAATTCTGATATGTTCACATTCAAGCTGATCCAGCGTTAAACACGAAAGTTGACGGAGCATCGCAGACAACATGAAAAAAACTACTTGTGCCTTTAGTTGATATGCAACAGTATCGTGGGCCCACGGTTCAGTATGCATCACGGTTTTTGGGCCACGGTAACGGTACGGTTTCGGTATCTTTATATTTAAGAACCCTTTAAATAATTAACTTTATTTTCAACAATTGACAAATGAAACTTCCCATTTAGAAAAATGGCAGCATGACTGACTAGGCCTGGTTTCTGTCTCTACTGTCTGAAATCAAGGGGAGAAAAACAGTCAAATTAAATATGCTTCTTAGCTTTGACAACCTGTAGGTGCTTTGCCTTCTTTATTTTAAATAAAGAGTCAGGGTACATACTTGTATAGGCAATATAAAATGTAAAAATAACAAAGTGCAAAATCATGTTGGTACCCTGTATGAGACATCTATTCCTTTAGGTTGAGGTTCTTCTGTAAAAAGATGAGCATGTCAACATTCTCTGAAGCAAGACGAGAACGGCATGCACTCACAATGTCCGCCTAATGAGAGGTTACCATGTATCGTTGCATCCCTAGTTGATATGCCTGCATACTTTAAATGCTTCAGTGACATATTGTCATTAGTTTGGAAAAGAGTAAATGTTTATGTAGTTATGACTAGAAGTCTTTCTTAAGTTGGGCGAGTTCAAAGTTGTGAAAGCCGGGGTGTTTTGACCTCCTGTTTTATAAGTTGTATAGTCTATTAAACCATACGATTATTAAAATCAAAAACTAAGGAGCCTTGAATATTATTATACAATACAGCCTATGTACCCATCACTCAAAAATGAAATGCATCAATCTGCATTTGTCCCTCCTGCCCTTGAAAATAATGGATTAAGTAGCAGTTTTTATGAAGGGAACACCAGCGATTGTCTGACCAATGATAATTTGGTCTAACAAGTGCATATCGACCAACCAATCGACCAGAACTACTTTCGATTAATAATCTAAAGTCTAATGGCAGACTAGCTCAAATATTGATGCACGGAACGCTACACTTTCTATCACTTCATATTTGCTTTGCCCAATCATGAATGATACTGGAGGCAGGTATCTGTAAGCACGTAATTGGCTATTAACAGCAAACGCAAACTTGGCCAGAACTAGTAAACTATACAAAAGGTGTCTGAAGGTTTAAAATCAATATCATGTAATCTGGAAATGTAGAAATATACTTAAATACCCTTCTGAAAGCTTCATCCAGTAGTACAAACTAGTTTATCTTTGGTGGAATATTTCTGTAACAAAACAGGAAACGGGTAGTAACTCCACCCCTTTTAGTTTTTGGTTTTCTGCCCGGGATATGTGCTGATGTGTTGCAATAACAGGACTGCTGGATCCCAGATTAATGTTGTGAAGGCAAAAGTCAAACCATTAGACCTTCAGTAAATTATATTGGAATTTAAATAGAAAATTTTCTTACCACAACATTTAACCTTCAAAACAATACATAAAGCAAAGGTTTACTAAAACAAATACATGTTAATGTTACTGCAATCTAGACCAATACAGCTACACTTTCACTTTAAAGCTCTGTTATATTGGGGCTAATAGACAATACCTATAGTAAATAATCATAATACCTTAATGTCATAAATCCTCTATGTGTCATTGAATTAAAAGTTGTGCATAGTGTTTATTAAACTTAAGTTAAATTGGCTAGGATAGACATGTTTCTCCAACATGTGACAGATGTCGGCAAAATCCTTCTTGCCCATGTCCATTATTAAATAACTATTGGTCACCATTTTCTGCATCATTTTTGTGGAAAGTCTGGAACTGAATGGTTTGGTGTCTCTTTTCCAACCTAAATTGGATGTTATTGCCACATTAATTGCTTAATTGGAAGTCAAAAGGTACCTCAATATCATAAAAGCTGGATTAGGGACATGCTTATTATTCTTAAATTGGAAAAAAGGGTTAAGGTTATTCAAATGGTTCTTCCAGCAAGGATTAGTTTCCAAAACATTTCTACTTGAAACTTGTTTTTACTTTCTGTAGGGGTTTATGGTTATACTTTTATATGTTGTTATGGTCATATTAGTGTGGCTTGCTTTGCAACCACTAATAAAGCAAAATGGCATGCGGTTCTCCAGGCTTATATTTAAAGAGGACCACAGGGCCACGTTTTTTTACATTTCCAGCATTTCATTGCATTAACTAGTTAGGAACTCACCGTGAATTCAACAGTCGGACATGTCGATTAGCACTGCACTGACTCATCTGCCTACTTGAGCCGAGGTAAAACTGATCTGCCTCCCCTGCAAAGCCAACTCATGACACAGTAGAGCTAAAAGTTGACTCTAGGAGCACTTTGCTGGTCAAACAAGTTTATGACATCTGAGTAGACAGGCATGGCTTTATGTAGTGGCACGTACCTCGCTGTTTCTAATTCTTCTGTGCCACTTTTTTGAAGTCAGTCTAACTGCAACCAGTATTTGAAACATGAGCAATCCAAACAGTCTTCCTTTTAAATGTTTACTTATAAAAACACAAAATTATACATGGTACGCACGGTCAAAAAACTGTGTTGCTTCCACGTCTCTAACTTCAAACTAAACTAACTACATCCAATCAATTACGCTATGACGTAGTGCTATCTGACTGGAAGCTCAAAATATTGAAATGTTATAGACCTAAACATTACTAAATCATACATTTTAAACCAATACATTTCTTTTCATGAAATAGTTTACCATTTTAACTGCTTTTAAACTAAATTATTATTACTAGTCCTTATTTGGCTCTTACACTTTATATTGGCCACACCGACCAGACTAAAATATAGATAACGATATATCTACAGTAGGTTAATATCGGCAGATATAATCGGCTGTCCAATATATCGGTTGGACTCTAATTGAGATGTGTAATTGTTTAATACACCACCACAGCAGCGTTATGCTGCTATACATTTCACCTTAAGTTTTTGCTGCCAGGATGCTCCTGGCGGGCTGTCATTACTGTAAAACCTGTCTAACGCAGGGGAACTGCCTACATGGGCCAGGCTCTAAACGTTGGCGAACGAACCCATTCAATTTTTTAAATCTCATAGTGTTGGAATGCGAGCTGAAACACCTGACATATTCATCCATCCATCCAAACATCCGTTTCAGCTCGCAGTCCAACACAATGAGATTTTAAAAAAAATAGTTTCGGGCTGAGAGTAATAGGAAGGGGGGGGGGGGGGTGGGGCACGTAATCCCCATGCCACCTTTGGGATACTGTTTTAGTACCGTTGTTGTGTATGAGCCTTATAATGTGCGATGTTGTATATGAAATGTGCAACAGACCATGGCGTTTTGCTACAAGTGTCCGCAAAGCTTAACCATCTCCTAGATGTGGACATTTAACTAAACCGCTGCCTGGACTGAGCTCCACACACTACGCTGCCGGCTTCGCCTGGTTGTGACATCGAAATGTCTCCTGTTCACAAAACAGGTTGGCAGTAGGCTTGTGCCAATAGGCGATCGGATCGTATATTAACAATTGAAGGGATGATCGACAATTGTGTTTTTCTTACAACAATATTAAGGCGATTTCAAATAACTTACTGTCAGAACTTCTGCTATAAACAAAGTGCATGTAGAGTCAGAACAAAGCGCTCTGCCTCCTTCAAAATATAACAAAGACGCGATCACCGGTTTGACCGTGCGTTCACACCAAAAGCAAAGGCGCGGCGCAAATACATCCAATGTCAATGTAAAGACGCGAATAGATGCTGAATCAATCACGAAAGAAAAGTTTATGGTTCTTGGACAACCTCGCCCGAGTAACGCAAGTAGAATATTCGCTTCGCTTTTGGTGCGAATGCACCTTTAGTTCTGTGTGTCTAGCGGGGTAATCCTGCTGAGGAGGCAGGGCTTCAAAGCGAAGCTCTCCTCTCTAAAGAGAATTGTTTGGTTAATTTTTATTTCGCAGTTAGGTGTGTCATGTGTGGGATTGGTTTGAGTCATCCAACGAAAATCATAGTCAGGGAAAGCCCTATTCAGCTGCCTGGGTGCACAGCATGTGTTTGCTTTAGCTAGTCCTCCTGACAGCCCGATGTCAAACTCTCTCTCGCTCCCTTATTCATCCACTGCCATTATGCACCATTTCCTTATCAAAATACCCAGCAACAACCCCAATCATCAGGAAACAGACATGCCCCACTGTGCTGGCTTCCGCCCCATGACCCTCCGATTTATCGGCTGCCACACAGCCTAGTGGACATTCCACAAGCACCAATAGACTACCAGCACCTTTCCCAGCCCCCAGCTTGAAAGACGATGCACCTTCGTGCACCTCCGACCATCAACTAACGCAGCATAACACTGCACATGTTTGTGATGTTCTTTGCCTGTGTAGTAAATGAGCTAGTCACATGATGGTATCGGATCGGTGTATAATAAGCAGTGGAAAATGAAAAGCAGACTATTTGTTCGACCAACGTGGTAAGTCATGTGTCTAACATAGCAACCCCCTGGATCATCTAATGGCTTGGCTGTCAATTGTTTCCAGACCTGGTAACTAGCACGCTGGGCCTAGCAACCCGGTGGATCAGTAACTGGCTTGGCTGGTCAGTAGCTTCTTAGGCTAGCAACCCGGTGGATCAGCTATTGGCTTGGTTGGTCATTAGCTTTGGACGCTGGTAACTACCACGCCACTGGATAAGCTACTGGCTATGCTGGTTATTAGCTTCTGAGGCTAGGAACCAACTGGATCAGCCTAGCATGCTGGTTACCAGCCTCAGAAGATAATGACCAGCCAAGCCACTAGTTAATTCAGCGGGTTTGTCTCATTCCCCACGGCTCGCCGCTCAGTTACCAGTACCGGCGTAACACTGGCCAGATCAGTAACTGGCTTCGGCATGGATAGCCTCCGCCGGCTTCTCAGTAGTCTCACTACTCTTACAAACTTTAAAATGCTAATAAAGTGATACTTGACAAGATACAGTGTGCTGAAGCCCTCTTTTAGTCATTTTAAAGACTTTGTTTTGTAGAGTGGTTAGAAGGCATTGATGCAGGAAGCAGAGAAAACAGAGGGAGGACGAACAGAGGGAGGACGAACAGAGGGAGGACGAACAGAGGGAGGACGAACAGAGGGAGGACGAACAGAGAGAGGACGAACAGAGAGAGGACGAACAGAGAGAGGACGAACAGAGAGAGGACGAACAGAGAGAGGACGAACAGAGAGAGGACGAACAGATGCCACCAACTGCTCTCAATTTGTAAACTGCTGCTGCTTCTACGGTTTTTATACTATATGTTCGTTAAAATGTTCAACTTATTCTTCTGTCACTCACATTTCATGATCTATGCGATGTGATCTGTAGTCTTTAAGCTTTAGCAATTCGTTGAGTCATACCTCCATACACATACATTGCGGAATGTTCATTATTCCACTCTAGATGCAGTTTGTAATTTCATATTTTGTACTACTGGTTGTTTGTACTACATTCTACAAATAAACGAATAAATATTCTGAATATAATTTTTCACCACTACACCGCTGATTACAAGGGTTATTTAAACTCTTCTAACTTTCGTTTGAAAGGTTCTCTATGCAATTACCATTTTACCCAAAGGACTATGGATGGTAATAAGAAGAATGTTATACTCAGAAATGGGGCAAGACACAACCATGGATAAAACCGACACAAAACCACGGATAAAACCGACACAATAAGTGGATTTACAAGTTTGTTTCGCAGCGTATCAACAAAGTAAACGTGCGTTTTTAATAAAGGCACACCGTGAGTAATGTTAAATGGGTAATTTCCAATATCCGATTCGACATTGGAATGTATAATACGGGTATTTGCCAAATCCTAACGCCACAACCCACCTAACAGCCAAATCGCCTTTTTTTTCACTTATGTACACAAAAGCATTTTAGACGCGAGGTTAATATAAAGTAATCTAAACACAATGTGTCTCAAATAGTGCACACATTTTCGACTTAACACAAGGACGCAGCTGACATTGTTTTTAGCTTTTAGCAATGGTGGTATCAATGTTAACATCCTCGAAGACCTTTGTGCATATCGAAGTACTCTCCATGGAGTAGTTCAGAAACAAGTATGTTTAACTTACCCATTTTGTGACTTAAATGTAACGAGATGTGTACCCTGTTTTAACTTATTTGCTCCAGTAATGGATGTATTGGGTTCCTGCCTTATTCTTCCTTTTCTACTTCTTCTTTGGTCTTTATTGGCCGTTAAGAAACAATCTAATCGCCTCATTACCGCCGCCAACCGGACTGGAGTTTGGATTATAAAGAATCAAATTCAGTGAAATAAATACACTGAAATAAAAAAATATATTTAACAATAATAATAATATAATAATAACAATAATACATATATATTATATATATGTTATATATTATATATTATATATATAGGCTAACACATTCCAATAAGGTTACACTTATTGTACTTAGGGTACATTAATTCACATTAGTTAATGGAGTAATAATCATTTACTAACAATTAAATAAGAGTTAACGAATGGTGTTCATGTTGACTAAGGTATCCATTTATACATTATTTAATATGGTTATTGTCAGGGTTAACCCTGACAATATTAATTTATATATTATTTAATAGAGTTAGGGATAGTCTTACGCTAACCCTATTAAATAATGTATAAATTCATATGTAACATGATCCCCATTAGAAAACATGACCACCATTAGGAAATGATTACTAGATCATTAGTAAACTGTTAATTAACTGTTAGTTAATGCTTATTACTACATTAACCAAATGGTAAATTATTGTACCCTTATTTGAAATGGGTTACAGCTATACACTAGATTATCTCAATTATACTCTTTGATCTCTTTAGTCTCCTTGATGAAAAACCTTTTTCCCACTGACCTTTTTAATAGACCCTTCAGTGAAAAAATTCTATATTTTGCTTGCCCCAATGACCTAAACATCTTTCCTGGTGTTGGTACCTCTTACATTTCAACAAACCATGTTATTTTGTCTTTGTTTCATTGCAGTGTATACATGTTCCTGTTGTTTGTTTTCCAATTAGATTTAGAATGAGATTCAGCCCTTAAAGTGCATAACCTTTATGCATAACAAGGTTATGATACTTTCTTATTTACGATTCGTGCCCCATTCCTTCCAGTGCCAACATGATTTTAGATTGTATATAAATGTCTGCCTGTTTCAACATTCCTTCAGGACATCCTTTGTTGGATGAACACTGTCCTTGCAGATTTACCTACACGATCATAAGTTTAATTCTTAACATGTGTATCTCCCATCTCATCTTGCATTGCTGATACTGATTACTTAAAATAACCATTTATGCCTTCGTTTGTTCCACATCCAACTTCTAAAGGATAGTTTATGCTGCTGACACATGAGAACTACTATTATTTCCATTCAGTGTGATGTGGAGAGCTTTGTATATTAGGACTGGTTTATGATGAGCAGCATCCACTCCCGGGTGTCAATCAAATCACCAATAGAATGAAATCCACGCGGACGGCAGGAGAAAGTTTGACGGTGTTTTATCGGTATCTCAAGATAATGTGGTTCTGTAACAACAAATACAGTAATGACATTATTATTAGACACCACGACGGACCAGATAAACAAACACAAACACTACTGACAAGAGCCCCATTGATGTCTTTACTATGGAATATAAAGTATATAAATCAAATAAGTATATCAATGCTATTAGTCGTATTCAGGGAACAGGAGTTACACATGAACTTGACTACGGCCGAACCACGGTGTGTCGCGGCCGTATTAATAAACACTCGCAATTGAAAGTCACGTGACCGTATGCGTTGCAAAGACATCCATTAACTAAATAAAACCCAAGGTTTGGAACGTAAAACAAACCAAGGTTACATACCGTATAAATGACTAAACACAAAGACGATGTAACTAGTCGTCACATTATATATGCTGCCGACATTCGCGACCACGTATGAAACCGAACTTGAATTGAATGAATGGACAATTAAAGGATTACCCAATGAAGGTGAACACACACAGTGTTGTCAAGTGGGATACTTACATCTGACCACTAGGGGCAGTAGTGTCATTGCTGGGTACAGTAATCTACCGCTCTCTACCCTGAGGTAGCAGTTGATGTATGGTCGCTATGCAGGAGAGCCACGGTTTTCGGGTTCTCAATAAATGAGTCATGAGCAAAGTCTGTGGCAGTCCAGGTAATAGTTAATAGTTAATAGTTAATAGTTAGTACATCCAATATACTACACACAGAATGTATATAAGTAACAACATTACCCAGGAACTTACATATACATCACAGACGCACAACTGAAACCACCAATAACTTTATAAACTCCACAGTACCACTGCTCCACACAATGTTAGTTACAAAACGGGTACATTAGCCAGCAGCGTGATCAGTTACGCTGACCAATTAAAACACATTTATTTACGCCTTTTGATATACTACTAGGTTCCAATGGTTATACAAAATATGTATGGCTATGAAATAAATAAATGAGGTAATAAATACATATATTTATTTATTTATCAACCAATATGTTGAAATGAATAAATAGGTTTTAAGTAAAAAAAAAAATCGTTTTTCAAAAGGACTACTGTTATTTATTTCAGGGGACTTTTATTTCATCATGCCACATTTGTTTATTTAAGGGAACTTTTATTTCATAACGCAACATTTATTTATTTAATACCACATTTATTTCCTAATGCTACATTTATTAATGTGCTCAATCAGTCTCGGTAGTAGTATAGTATTTCTAAAAAGTCTTCAATACGGGCAGAATAGTATCCGCTGATCAACCATGTTGATCAATTTGATCTGCTAAGTATAGCATGCATCTCAGAACATCGATGTCTTCCATACTGTCTGCACAACAGCTTGTCCCAACTTCTTTTCATTGGCCCTGTACAAGTAATGTCCTTTCATCCGCCAGAAATTCGTGGCTTCTCGTATATTCAGTGATTCAGTGCTGTTGCTTTGGTCTGAGATAACCACGTCACTCTCATTTGAATATACCAGATGGAAATGTAGTATTATGAAATAAATGTGGCATTAAATAAAGAAATGTGTATTATGACATAAATGTGGCATTTAATAAATAAATGTGGCATTATGAAATAAAAGTTTGCTGAAGTAAATAAATGTGGCGTAGTGAAATAAAAGTCCATTTTGAGTAGTCCTTTTGAAAAACGTCCTTTTGAAAATAAAAACGAGCTAATTTATTTCAATATATTGACTAATTTATATGTTAATAATTATTTATATATGTATTGCCTCATTTATTTATTTAATATTGACTCAAAAGGCATTCCATACATTTCAAGCCGTTAATTGACTAATCACACACTTTTAAGTATTTCAATGTTTTTTGGGGGGCATCAGAAAATGGTTCGAGTGCCATGGCTGAGAGAGTGTGATGATGGTGACACTTAACATTGTGCCTCTTTACAGATAATACAAAACGTTATAATGAGCCTTTAAAATATCATTTTTATAAGCACACCCACTAAGCGGGCCACCTATTAATGGCATTGACAAAGCAGTTCTGAATGTGTCAGAACAACCACAAAGGCGACACTGAACATTTTGTAAATTGTATTAAAACATCGTAAAATAACACAAAACTCTATTTAAACAGAAAGTGAAAGTGCCTGTAATATTCATATGTGTCAGCATACTGAATTGTAATTGGATGCATTATACTGTGCTATGATTGGTTAAGACCACCCAGTTGGTGAGGTCATTCTGAAGATGATCATGGCCAGGGACACATGGACATGCCAGTTATAGCTAGCTAATAAAGAGCTACGTTTATAAATACCTGTCGTCCTGCATTTGATTATTTTGTATAAAGCATACAAAACAAGACATGGTGTCAGAGTAAAAGGACTAAAAGATGGATTTTGCTGGAGTTCCTTCACCTCGAATGGATTGGGGGTCTACAAATCAACCCGATGCATGGCGTAAGTTCAAACAGCATGTGGAGCTGATGTTCACGGGTCCTCTGAAGGAAAGAGGAGAAGAGGAAAAGTGCAGCTACCTGCTCCTCTGGATCGGTGAAAACGGGAGAGACATTTACAACACATGGACACTTACCGAGGCTGAATCAAAGGTACTGAAAACATACTATGATTGTTTTGAAGCATATGTTGTGCCAAAGACCAATACAATTTTTGCTAGGTACAAATTCCATGAGAAGGTACAAGGTGCTAGCGAATCGTTTGAACAGTTTGTCACTGAGCTGCGTCTGCTTGTGAAAGACTGTGATTATGCAACCAAGGATGAGATGGTCAGGGACTGTATTGTATTTGGAATACACTCACCGCGAGTGAGAGAGAAACTTTTGAATGTTGGATCAGAGCTAACGCTGGACAAAGCTATCGACATAGCCAGATCTCACGAGCTAGCACAGGTTCAGATGAAAACCATTTCAGGCTGCAGCACGTGCGCATCACGTGAACAAGCAGTGCACGCAGTCAGGCAGACATCAAAGCACACCTCCAGTGCCCAGAGAGCATGTTTCAGAACGGAGACAGACAGAACTCCAAGACAGAGCGACACAGACTCCAAACGCCCCAAAACATGTGGATATTGTGGATACAAAGTGCATGGCGAACAGGGGAATTGCCCAGCTAAAGGCAAACAGTGTACTAAATGTGGAAAATGGAATCACTTTGCAAAAGTGTGCAGAGTTTACCGTGGAAAAACAATACATGCAGTGAGTGAAGATGAAATGTCAATCAAAGAGTAAAATGCTGATGAACTGTTTATTGATTCAGTGACACAGAAACATCAGATATCAGAGACAGAGCAAGCCTTTGCTGACATTGAGATAGGAAGACAAGGCACAGAGCTAAAATTCAAACTAGACACTGGTGCACAAGTAAACATTATTCCTCTGAGTAAGTACAGAAGCTTGACATCTGAGTGTGAGCTACAGCCCACCACGCGCAGACTGACTGGTTATGGTGGTGAACAGCTCCCAGTAAAAGGCACATGCACTCTCAAATGCAAATACAAGGAAAGGGACATGATGTTGGAATTTTACGTTGTCGACACTCGAGCACCTGCAGTGCTAGGTCTTAAAGCATGTTTAGACATGGACCTTATCAAGCTAGTTTTATCAGTGACAGCACCAGTAGAGATAGAGAATGTCATGGAGGAGTTTGCTGATGTTTTTACAGGAATAGGACTATTCCCAGGAGAATGTACCATTCACCTTGACCCAGACGCAACCCCTGTGGTCTACCCACCGAGAAAGATTCCACTTGCTCTCCGCGCCCGTCTGAAGAAAGAGTTGGAGAGCATGGAGCAATCTGACATCGTCACCAAGGTTACAGAACAGACGGATTGGGTCAACGCGTTAGTGGTGGTGGAGAAACCACGCACAGGCAAGCTCAGAGTATGTCTCGACCCAAGAGACTTGAACAAGGCTATCAAACGGCCCCATTACCCCTTACCGACGCTAGATGGCATCACACACAAGCTAGCGGGCGCACGCTACTTCAGTGTCATGGACGCCAGATCAGGCTACTGGGCTATCAAGCTCACAGAAGAGTCATCTACGCTCACAACGTTCAACACACCGTTTGGACGCTACAGGTTCCGTCGCCTGCCTTTTGGGATTATCTCAGCCCAAGACGAGTTTCAGCGAAAGATCGACGAGGAGTACGAAGGCCTCGACGGAGTCGTGGCAATTGTGGACGACATCCTTGTCTATGGTCGAACCAAAGAGGAACACGACAGAAACCTCAACGCGATGCTGCAAAGGTCCCGCGAGAGAGGAGTCCGGCTCAACCCCGAGAAGAGCACAGTCGGCGCTACAGAGGTCAGCTACTTCGGACATCTTCTCACAGCGAATGGAATCAAGCCAGATCTGCAGAAGATCTTAGCCATAAAGGAAATGGAGCCACCAAAGAACCGCGCAGAGCTGGAAACAGTGCTTGGCATGGTCA
>JACYXH010000611.1:613759-653759 GCA_026745465.1 Lota lota
ACATCATATATAACGAATATAAGTATAAATGGGATCAAAACATTTTATGGTGGGGACGCCTCTCCAGAATTTTTTTTTAGAAAAAATACAATCACCCTCTCTGAAAACATCATTCTCGCTTGTTCTAATTGCCCTATTAAAATATTCCTCCTTAAAGATGTGTCATATCAGAGGACTTGAGCCTCATTACAGAGCGCCCTGCAGCCAATTATCTGAGCCTTTACTAGTGGGAAGTCAGAGCAGCCAGAGGAGGCTTCCAGTAGAGACGGATCTGGAAGCAGCCAACTCTTACCCGGGCCTCCACGTTCACCCAGGCCCCTGTGTTAACGTGGACCAGACGCAGACAGGTAGACACAGGTCTCCGGGTGCCTCTTCCGAGTCCCCCAGCCCCAGTCAGGTGACAAAGCCTGTGACCTTTAGCTAGGTAGATAATGACTTGTTCCTGTCCTGGGGGGTTCACCGTGGTAACCGTGGGAGCGAGTCGTCTCTGGTTGACATGTGACAGCTTGTTGGTGGCAGTTAGAGTCTGCACTCAAGCCACCTCAGAAAGACCAGTGTTCTTTATAGACGAGACACAATAGATCTCTTGTGTCTGATCTAAAAATAAAGAAGAACACTGTGTGCTTGTGTGTTGTTTATGTGTGTGTATAACAGTGTTGATAAGGTAAAGGTGCCAGACCTTAATGTACACACCGTTTAGACATACTTGGTGTAGAGTATGGATTGTGGAAAAGTTTCATTTTCTATATATATATAATTTTTTCCTCCAAAATATAACATTAAATTAAAACACTTTTATTGTTCCATCAGCTCTTTCATGCCCTATGGTTGTTGTTGGTCTCGCTGACTGTTATGCTTACCAAATATATTTTAACATGTAGTGCTTGTAATGTCGCGCACAATAGCCCACTTTCATCTCTAGATAATCAAAAATAACATGTGCAATAACCACTGGTGGTGATGAGGGGCTGTGGGCTTGTGTTGCGTCTGTTAGAACGCTGATCAGACAGAGAGGCCTTACAACTCCGAACCGTGAGGGGAAACAGTGCTGAATGTAATGACATTGTTTGGCCAGAGAGCCAGCGGGGAAGGATGACTAACTTGTTTGTTGTTCCAAGTTGCTGTAAGTAGTCAGAAATTAGCTATGTGGATAAGAAACTGGAGAGGAGAGGACAGTGTTGGAAAACAACGGAGATGGAGGTGTAGTAGGCTCATGGTAAAGTCATTATTTCAGAATGCAAAAAGGTAAAAATCCTAATTGTTCTACAATTGCAATTGCATGCAGGCTTGGTAGTTGTCTTGTATTTTATTTAAGTTACAGTTATATATTTTCTTGATGTAAATTAATTAATGTAAGTTTACTGCATCCTGCCCCACTCCAACACTCTCTCCACCAGATTTTCTTGCCTTGCTATCTTGGATGCAAGCGTGGAAAGCCATAGTGTTTGCTTGTCGTATTCTACGACTGAACCATTGGTACTCATCCCTAATGATAAAAGCAGAACATGAACTTTAACCTTGACCCCATATGGAAGTGGTTTCGAGCTCTTAATCTGACCAACATTTTAAATCCACCTCCTTAGGTCTTTGTTTGTTTTTAATTAAACAGTAGTGGCTCTTTAAAAACAATGCTGAGGTAAACAATAATAAATAAATATACAGCATAGGTACCAAGGGAAAAGACGGAAGATGAAAACGCAAAGATAGAAATGCATTTGCAGTCCTTAACAATAGGAGCCTGCCCAGCGATGAGTGGGAGAAAGTAAACTTTAAGAGGAAAAAGGTAAAGATGACATTATTTATGAAGCAGAAACAGAATGAAATTCTCGGTTGAATTTGTCCTGAATTATTTATTCTGAAATGGTTAATTCCATACAAAGCTCTGGCAGATCCCTCCTCTGTTCTGATAAATACTTTATAAACTTTCCTAAATCAAAAAACAAGAAAGATGGGAGGTGAAGAGTGAAGAATTGTCCTCTACTCCCTCCCCTTCAAGAAAGATCTTAAGAATCCTACATGTATTTATTATTATAATAATTTTTGAGAAGTAATTATTAAAGATGACAAAATGTATCTCAAGAAGATATGATGGTTGATTATTTGCATTGCTTCTATAGCAAATTTACAGTGGAACAGGAGATATAAAGATATATTGGGTAAAGGGAGGGTGGTGACTCCAAGTCTTTATAACTGAGGTATTGGGATGCACGATAGAGTCCTAGGTTGGCATAGTCAGAATACAGCTAATGACAGATGCCCGCTTGATTACAGCTAAATGTGGGGGCTGAGGGGGAAGTTGGATTGATTTAAGTATTTAGCAGCACCCTCCTTTGTGTGTTTTCATTACTCATGCTTGGACAACAGCCTCTTTACATCTTTCCTCTCGCTCAAAACACAAACACACACCCACCCACGTGGGCACACACTCCTACATGCATGAACACACACACATACACACACACACACACATTCACATTCCCCTACATGCACACATGCACAAATATACACACAAACATACCCCCACA
This sequence comes from Lota lota, assembly GCA_026745465.1. Taxonomy (NCBI): domain Eukaryota; kingdom Metazoa; phylum Chordata; class Actinopteri; order Gadiformes; family Lotidae; genus Lota; species Lota lota. The sequence continues at coordinate 616,285 of JACYXH010000611.1, forward strand.
TGCACATGCACACACACACACACACACACACACACACACACACACACACACACACAATTCCACACCAGCACACAAACAAATACACACAAACCCACCATAAAGAAATATCCTACTTACTATACCTACAGGATCTGAATGGATCTCATGCATTAGAAGCACATATTCAGCACCATGGACAGCGCATGTGAAGGCACAAAGCGAAAAACATTGACATGCTCTCGAATACATGTTTTATTCTTGTGACTCAGTGCTTGTGGAAGATATACTGCAAGTGTCAAGTGAAATGCTATTTTTTTTTCTTTGTCAACACTCATCAAAAAGTAAAAACAATATTTGCAGTTGTTTAGAATTAATAACGCAGTGTTTCTTCTATGTATGAAGAGATAGGGCCTATCCAAGTGTTTCTAACACATAATTCCATCAACATTAATGTCGCTTCAAACAGATATCAACAAAATGCACATTTGAGTGACACTTTGGAAGTCTGTCAGTCTCTGAAAAAATCGGTTTTGACCGGGGCTCAATAGGAGCGGCCCGCTGCCCTGCTGTCCATCTGTACATCACTAAGCCCCTCCCATACTGCCGTCACCTCCGACTCTGCCAGCGCCTGGTTAGGAGCTCGCTGTTGGAAGAGACCATCATGGAAAACGCCGTCCACCCAATCTCTGAGTGTGACCACTGGCGAATCATGCCTCCTGCTGGGAGTGGCTGCGGTGGTAGTCAGCTCCGCACTCGCTGGATACCCTGGAGAGGATGGATATGCCAGCATACAGGGGGAGTACTCTGGCTGTAAAGAGGCAGCCTGGTGAGCAATGGACCAGATCTTCAGTGTGGCCTCAGAGGAGGCAGGGAGGTCCACAAGAGGGTAGAAGGTGCTGCTCTGGTGCTGGGCCGCCGTGAGTTTTTGGCAATCCGAGGGAATGCTATCTTTCCCATGCATCGTGTCCGAGTCACTAGCGATGGGCTGCCTGCTGTGTGAGAGCTCAGCCAGGGGGGTTTTCGTTCCGCTGTCCTCTGGGACAAATTGTGTCTTTGGTTCACTCTCTGATCCATCGGACTCCAGTCGGTCAAAGTCTTCCAGGTCACTCTGCAGCTCCCCCATCCTCTGATCTGGAAGAAGTAATCCGGTTACAATTAGACATGTATGCGCTGTGATCCGGAGCCTTTGTGTTTCTACAGATCCCTTATACTCACCACAGGGCTCCTTCTCACTTTTAATTTGCTCTTCCCCTCCGTCGCTGTCTTCATCACAGCCTCTGTCCTCTGAGCTCTTGCAGGCGCGCGGAGACCATGTCACCTTGTTCTCCTTCTTCAGCCTCCTGCGGGCGTTGGCAAACCATGTGGACACCTGACCATGATGAGTGTAGATGAGGCTGGTTAAGGACAGAAATTTGAGTGTCTGCAGCCAACATGCAGGTATCCCCTGATAAAGATGCCCAGCCCTACCTGCTCATTAATGACGTGTCTAAAAAACACATTTTCAAAGTATTTTCAAAGTGTAAGAGTAAATACAAATGGTGAGCTGAAGGAAGGATATAACATCCAACAATTTCAATGATTGATTCGGCATTAAAAAGCCTTACTACTGTCTCCTTCCTCTTTTTTTTTGGGGGGGGGGGGGGGGGGGGGGGAGGATGTCTGTACCTGTGTGAGTGTCATTCTGGTGATGATGGCCAACATGATCTTCTCTCCCTTGGTAGGGTAGGGGTTCTTCTGGTGCTCCAGGAGCCAGGCCTTCAGAGTGCTGGTGGTCTCCCGGGTTGCATTCTTACGGCGAGACGCTCCGTCGGTACAGGAATACCTGGTGATGATCAACATATCAGAGCATGCAGTCAGATGTGTCTGCATAAGAGCTAATCTAGCTGGATTGAAATGTAGATATTTAAATCATTTGATTTACCTGTATCTGTCATCAGGGTACTGCCCAAAGGTGTGTTCATAAGGGTAGTAGGCTGGAACTTGAGATGCTCCCATTTGTGCAGGCATATCTCCTTCTTTGGAATTGAGTGGGCTCTGCAAAATAAAAGTATGATATATGAAATATTAATTATAACTATTGATGATCCAGGACGAACCACAATTAAGCTGTTCATTACTATAAATAAACTTTATTTATATTAATATTATATTAAAAGCTATAAGCAGCTTATCAAGAGAAAGGTATTTGCTGGACCCAATACTCTGTGTTTGCTAATTAAATGTAAACAAACTGAGTGACTACAGTGCAATTTACCCTTGAGTAGAGGGCAGGTGCATCACCGGAACAAGTATTATAATATCCTTGACCCTTGGGGTAGGTACCCCTGCAGATACCGATGCTGGTTGCCGCGGGGGAACGCAGCACTCTGCCCTCGTATAGCGGGCAACTGAGAGCTGGGTGGGATGGAGAAGTTATTGTGTCCATGAGAGCCCGGCCGTCGGGCTCCAGACAACTGCTCAGGGAGCCCGAAGTCATTAGAAACTGCAAATAAATCAAAAATATTTGATTAAATGTTTTGTTTGTGTTCTTATTCTTTATGTTGAGTATTTCTTAACATTTGACGCATTTGAGAGTAATTTATCGCAGAATGTCAATCAAAAACTAAATACAATAGGCTAATCGTGAAGAAAATCAGGCACATTAATAATTGGAATGAACAAATAAATCGTACAATAAATGTGTTTAACATATACATCGCTTACCTGCGGCGTGCTAGAGTAAGAATAGCCCAGGTGTGAATAAGCCATGGTCAGGAGGTGAGCAGGTTCAAAGAAGCGTCCGAGCGCCAAGCGTGTTGCCCTTACCGAACGAAATATTGCTTTGAATCAACTTCCACTTCATCAAAGTAAACGTCCTCCAACTTGTCAAGGCAGGGTTATGCGCAATTTTCAAACGATGCTTTGCACTTTGGACATGTGTCGATAGGGCATTAAGTAAAAAAACATAGCTCCCGAATCCCTAAAGGTATTTTCCATTATAAATTTTTTTTGCATCACACACGCACACTTCCGACGTTGACAATGAATCCGCACAATGATATAAAATCATACAGCTCCTGGTGCGCTCTTGGTTTAAACGTGTGTGCCTCTGACGTCACGTGGACTACTGCGTGTGTGTGTGTGTGTGTGTGTGTGTGTGTGTGTGTGTGTGTGTGTGTGTGTGTGTGTGTGTGTGTGTGTGTGTGTGGCCTACTTGTTTTATTTACCAGGAAACCTCGCTTCATCAATTCCCCTCATCGTTTCCTTTCACCTTCCCATACCTATACAAATAGTTTGCGCAAGAGCAATTGCGCGTCAAAAGAGCAGAGGGACAGGTATTAACAATATAAACGTGCACGGGTTTAGCCCACCACGCGCTATGACCAGAGGCGGATCGCGAGCGCACACGGTGACACTGCATTGACATTAGATGATTGATGACTACAAGCCGGTATTAGCATAATCGTTTTGCCCTGTAGCTTAGATAACTTGTCACCACGGAGAAATCTACTTGTCACCCGCTTATTCATGAGTCGGGAAACTGCAGGTCTCCCGCGAAGCAAATTAATCAAACAGTAAACACTCTTTCATTCCCTTGAATAAGCACCTTTACCAGCTGAATGGCTTGTCATGTTTTTAATAACTGTATAAGCCGCAAAGGTGTTTTTCTCATCTCAGTTAAACCGTCCATTTTTCTTCTTGAAACGGAGAGTTTGAGGTTAATTAATAACACATTCAAACATGGGCTTTAAATGAGAGAAAGGTTTGAAACAGGACGATATGCTGGTAAATAATTGTTTTTGTTTATTAAAAGATAATTTGCCTTGCCTATGTCAACTCGGAGGTGAAGACTTTTTCAGACCAAAGAAGTACAGGGAGGTGGCAGGATAAGTTAGAGGTTGACATTTGCATTATTATTTAATATTTCTAAACGTAGAAAACAAATCCTATAAGAATAATAACAACTGCGAGGGTGGTTTTTAAAGTTTGGAAGAAAATAGAAAAAATACTAATGAATAAAAAATGATACCAAATAAAATGATTATTATTGGCGATGGGAAAGCCTGCAAATATAAATGTGCGTTCACACCAAAAGCTAAGCGAATTTTTGGCGCAGCGCAATTACATACAAAGTCAATGCAAATACGCGAATAGACGCACATTTCTCGCCGGGCGTTGCCGGGGGCGCAAATGGCTCGGCGCGAACGACCATGGCTGGCAGAAAGAAACGTTAGCGTTTACACGAGGTAAGCCCCTCGTTCTTCGCGCGAGTGAACTCTTTGCGGTTTGTGTGGTGAGTAACGCAAATTGAAAATTCGCTTCGCTTTTGGTGTGAACACGGCTTAAGATAATGATGATAGATGATAATGGTGATGAAGAGAGAGTGAAAGTTTGTATAGAGGTGTGCTGGGGGTGGCATATCTACTGTTAATAGACAGGAGATATGTAGTGGTGTGAGGGGATGGTGAGAGTTAAAAGGACACACTTGCAGGGCACACGGAGTGAGGCCCTAACAACAGCAAGCACCTCACCAGAAATCATCTCTTCCCACTTGGGGACATGCCATGTTCCCCTGCTTGATTGACATTCCATTTGTCCCATGGAATATCCTTATATATTGGACATGGACTTACTGTCTTTCTCTCTATGGTCTGTGCTCAACGCTTGGGAAATTGAGTTATTTCATCAGTGTGATGGGGTCGCAGGTCCTCTTGCCAAAACAAGCATCACTCAACAGTGGAGGGTTGTGTAAAGTCACTGACAATAAACACGACTGCTTTTCATATTGCTTTCGCCGTGATCTAAACAAGTTCCATAGATAGTTGATTGTCTGAACAAAGTACCTACACACTACAGGCTGATGTTTTATATTTTTTGTTAGATATAGGCCTAATTTATTTTCTCCAAATGGCATCATCTTTGGCAATCAGATATAATCAAATAGAGGATGCATAAAGGTGCATGGATTATATTATTTTCATCTTTGTGAATATTCAATTGCATACTTTTATATTACATGTTTATAAATGCATTCCCCCAGTATATATATTTCTTACTGCATCGTTAGACTGTGATTATATCGTTTTGATCCTGCCTCCCTCCCATCCATCATTCATTCATGAAGCTACGCCACAAGATTCTTATCTTCTTGTCACCCCTTCATCTGGCCCGTGCCATTATGCAAGAGGAGGTGGGTACGTTATAGTTAACAATAGAAGCGTGTTAATGCAAGCCAGCGAGGGAGTGGGTTGAAGTCAACAGAATATATTTATGAGAAAAAGGCTGAATAACTCCAATCACAAGTTATTTCATCACAATGAGACACATTTGACTATCTGAAAGTATGAAAACTATAACATTTTAATCACTTTTAACACAGAGATGCTCACTCAACCAATCTCCTAGATGTTTTCCGAGCTGGTTTGATGGCGTGGGATATGTGCATGCGTGTGTGCTGCTGATGTGGAGTTTGGTGGTGGTGAGGGGAGGAGAGGCTTTTAACAACTTGGAAATAGTGTTATTTCATATGAAACCTTATTGAGAGCGAAAGAAGCTGTGCACAATATAATATTGAAATAAATGAATATCTCACCCATCTATCTACCTATATTTCTTTGAATCTCAATCTCTACAGATTTTAGTTTTATTCTCATATATGACCAGGGTTGCTGTCACAGACACAGCCGGGTCTACTGTCTCATGCTCTTTTCGTGTTCAATAGGATTCTTGCTGAACAATGGGAGTCCAAGGACTGAAATAATGCTGTGGACTTTCTGTCCCATCAATGATGTAGAATAAGGGAAACAGAAACACGTTAATCCTTTTAGCCTTGTGTAGTGGTGCATGTATGTATGTTTATATGTGCATGTGTGTGTGTGTGTGTGTGTTTATTTGTGTGAGAGATAGTCTAACTGTTGCCATTTCTGCCTGTGTTGCATATTTATCCATAAAATATATTTTTTTCCAGTTATTATTCTGTTACTCCAGTCTCTTCTCTGGCTTAGAGGATGACAGACGTGTGTCAGTCTGTCTATATGTATGTGTGCGGATGCATGTCTATCAGGCAAACAATGTAAGAGTGAATAAAAAACGAAACATTTACAGACATACAGATAGACTGACCGATAGGCAGACAGACATACACGTGAGCAGGCAGACATGGAGGCCAGGCTGGGGAACCTGTTCAAACAGTGAACAGAGCGGGGATCCCTTCAAGGCGAGCCATATTCCCTGATATCACTTCCACTTCATTACTCTGTGAGTGGCTATACATTATTCAGCCCTTGAAGCCTTAGTCCAAAGGGACCGATACAGCCTTTTACCCACCTCAGCACTCCCACCGGGATCCCTGTATCTATTTGTTTGTCAATCCCTCCTTGGACCAATTTTAAATTTTTACGATTTTATTTTCCATTTTGAAAGCAGGTTTGCTGATTTTAGCTTAGAGTATGACTTAATATAAATACAGTTAACATATTAACAGACCATATATACACAGTATATATATATACAAAAAAAGATAAAGGATGAAACTTTTGTGTCTATTTGTTATCAATTACTATAACATTTCAATTTACATGAGTATTCACACTGGAATACACACGCACGCACACACACACACACACACACACACACACACACACACACACACACACACACACACACACACACACACACCATATTTATACATATATAAATACAGTACATATATATATATATATACATATATAAATACAGTATATATATATATATACATATATATATATACATACATACATACATACATACATACATACATACATACATACATACATACATACATATATTGTCTGTTGTCTTGAACTCTAGTGCCACCTTCTGGTGGTTTGTAAGGTCATCTGTGTGTGTGTGTGTGTGTGTGTATTCCAATGCGAATACTCATGTAACTTCAAATTTTATAGTAATTAGTAAAAGTAAAAGTATCATTTTTCATCTTTATGCTCTCATAAAATGTGATAAATGTGATCACAGTCCAGTTTTATCCTTGACAGCAGTAACTAATTAACACATTGTGACAATGTCTGTTGCTACACGACATCTAGGTGGCTGCCACACTCCACCTAGGTGACTTTTAATGGGCTCCTCCAGACAAGGACGCAGGGTGGTGGTGTTGGAAGCCGGCTTTGCAGTTAATGATACATGTTGCCATGCAGGAGATCTCCCTCGAGTGTGTGTGATGGCTGGTTTAACCTGTTTATTGACAACCCAGTCTCACACCAAAACGTCTAATAGCTATGTTGGTCCACAGCGGAAATCACAATAATGGCTCTAAAATTGTGAGATGCCTATATATTTTTTGGCCTATTCTTTTCTATAGAACTGCATCCACGTCACGTGACTTTCAAGGTTCTGTCTGCAACAAAAAACAAGATGGCTGACATTTATTTGATCCTCAATGGAAAATGCAATATTTTAATATAGTTTCATCATTAAAATGGGTTTTGATAACATTTCTAACAAGAAATATATGATGTTTAGTTTGTTAGTTATTACGAATATTCTTACAGGTCTCGCCAGAAATTGTTGAATTACAATGTTTTCTATTGTTGCTATGGCGGTTGATATGGACGCTGCTATCACTGAAAACAAAACATGGCTGACATTAATTTAATTTTCATTGGAAAAGGTGATATTAAGATAGTTTTGAAATTTAATTGCGTTTTGATAAAATTTCTAGCGATAAATTAGCCTTTATTGTCATTATCTTCATTCAGTGATTGTATATGATGTTAAGTTTGTTAACATCGTATTCGTATTATTATTATTACGAATATCCTTTCAGGTACTGCCATATAGTTTTATAATACAACGTTTTCTATCGTTGCTATGGTGATTGATATGAATGCTGCTACCGCTGTAAACCATGAAGCATGCATGTTGTTTGAATCATTGTCTTTGTGTTGTGTAGTAATCTGAGCTAAGTTATGTGTTCTTTTATGTAACTGTTTGGTGTTCTTTCTTTCTTCATCTTCTTCTCGGATTTCCGAAGGCCTAGGCACACTGCTACCGCCACCCAGCGGTAAGCCAACGTGTTTAACCAAAAAGTCCATTCCAAACAATAATTTTATACATGCAGTCTGCTCATAGTAAGGAAAATGTATCTATTGAATGGTCTATTAAATTCAAGGTGGGGTGGGCGAGAGTAAGGATATAGTCAAACCCTTAGTACAAATTTCATTCATAGATACAATTTCAGAAGTAGATGATCAGTGGTCAAAGAAAGATCTCGTTATAACGAGAATGTATATCAATATAACGAGAAAGGATGTCGTTGTAACAACAAGAAAAAGAGGCTGAATAGTCTATTTATAATATTGTAGTTGTTGCTGGGGCGTTGCACAGCCCGAACGGCATGGTGGTGAACTACCACAGGTCCCGTCCCATGGTAAAGGTGGTCTTGGCTTTGTCCTCTGGAGCTATGGCCACCTGCCAATATCCACTCCGAAGGTCCAACGAGGAAAACCAGGCTGAGCCGGCCACATAGTCAAGGGACTCGTCTATCCGCGGCAGTGGATAGGAGTCCTTCACTGTTTTGTCATTCAGGGGTCGGAAGTCGACACAAAACCTCCAATTCCCATCCTTCCTAGGAGCCATAACGACTGATGACACCCACAGACTTTCTGATGCCAGCATCCTTCATCTCTTGTAGCATCTGGTTGACAGCAGCTTGGCGGGCATAGGGAAGTCGCCTAGGCCGCTGGCGGATTGGCTGTGCATCCCCAGTATTGATAGACTGCTGAAGCAAGTACGTGAGACCCACATCATTGGGGTTGGTGGAAAAACTGTGACGATACTCATGCAGGATGTTCCAGAGTCTATTCTGCTGCTCCAAGTTTAGGCCTTCATGATTCTTCTCCCAAAGGTCCTTGACAGTTACACTGGCTGATGAGTCTTTCTCGGAGATGGGGGCTACACTTGCGGTCTGTATAACTGCAGGTAAATGTGGCTGGTTGTCCACTGGGACTGGGGTTGTGGGGTTGTCATTGGGCAGTGGAAGAAGACTTTCTGCAAAAGGGGCCTCCCCCGGAGGAGGGTCTGGAGAACATGGTGGGTCTCGTTGTAGTCAATGTCCCCAAACACATTGTTAGTCATTTCGGGGATGAGGGGATCACTCAGAAAGGGGATGGACATCCCGTCTGGGAACGTAAGGGTCTGTGTGTTGAAGTCCAGTATTGCCCTTGCCCCGCACAGAACGTTCAGTCCAAGTAAACAATTCTCTGTAACTTCGGCGCCCCGGACCGGTTTGGCAGGCTGAATAAGCCCCCACTTGAATCTGTGCATCACACCACCCAAGCATGGCAGCTTTTCCCCCGGTGACTGTGGTGAGCAGGACATCGGTGGCTTGGGGTTGAGTTCCAGCCGGCAGGAATTCAGGGCGAAGGAGAGTCACAGTTGAGCCTGAGTCGAGCAGGGCGTGGGTCAATTGACCATTGACCAATATGGGTACTCGGCAGCTGCCAGCGTTGATTGTCTTTTGGGTGCAAAGGGCGTGAGTAACAGGGAGGTGGAGCGCTTTTATCGCAGGTTGAGTATCACAACCTTTGGGAAGCAAAGGGTGGCTCGGGTTGCTCCCCAAGGCGGAAGCGCCATGTGTGACCTACTTGGTTGCACCTCCAGCAGATTTGCCTCTGTCGATCTTCTGGTGACCGTGGGGCCATCGGCAGAGAAGTTGGTCCAGCAGACTGAAAGGTATGATTCTTAGGGCTTGTCTACACCTGTCTGGGGTGATGCTCGAAACCTTCTAAGAAGTATATAGGTACCACCTGTTAGACCCAAATGAAAAATATCCACTTCCTGTCCGATAAAGCGGAACTACCATTTAGACCCATCCGGAAATGGGTTCTGTTTCCTGTCCAAATAACTGGTTCTTCATCTATCATCAAAAAGTGGATTCCTGTCCTATAAAGTGTACATCCGCTTTGTTCATAAAGGCATGAGGGCAGGATGGGGCCTGACGGGGCCAAGGGTGGGGGGAGGGTCAAGGGTGAAACAACCTCTCTCTTCAAGAAGGGCCGGAAGGCCTGAGGGGCCAAGGGTGTTAGGGTGAACTGTGTATGTGTGTGTGTGTGTGTGTGTGTGTGTGGGTGGGTGGGTGGGTGTGTCTGTGTGTGTGTGTGTGACATCCGGGGATGGGGGCATTTTTTAAAAGTGGGTGTGTGTCTGCTAGGCTATTATTGCATTTAAAAACAGTCACCCTTTGCGGCTGTACACATCTTTTCTCATCATGGACACCGCAACAGCAGAGCTCCAGGACAGCATAATGCAGCCACCTCTAGGTATGTGGATGGGTCATACACCACACTTTAACCATGGGGCTATGGAGGGTGATATGCCCGTGCCTAATGCTCCAATCAAGAGAATGAAGAATTCTAAAATCGGAGAAGATCAACGCACAGAAGCTTCAACAGTGTATTATGGCGATGAAGGCTTTGCGTACGTAATTTCATTCAAGGATGGCTTTGTCGTGTTAAAAGCAAAAGACTGTGATGGTGATCTACGTATGTCTACCCGTGATTGGCTACATTTCCGTGAGAATGTATGTCCTGATCTGGATATCGAAGGATGGAGTCAAGGCCCCTATGTCTCCCAGTGGCATGGGGATTTGGGAGCCGAGATTTACCGCATGGAGACAAATCTTTTTATGAAGAAGAGTGATTTCATATTTTTCCGTCGTTGCGCTAATCCTATCCTGTTTCTGAGCAATCGTGACCCGTTATGCATTGACAGGCACCCGACCCGTAACAGTGCTATAGCATCTGATTGTTGGTTTGACACCATCTTTTTCATTCAGTGGGGTGACTGGCCCCAGATACAAGCGCTTTTTCAGGAGATTGACAGAGTTGTCAAGCAGTACCTGCGCGAGCGTTCTTACGGAGAAATTAAAAAAGAGCTATTTGTATCGGGCTCTGATGAAGACTTTACAGCGGATCACAGTAATGATCTATTGTGTAGTGAGGCTGCATTGTTCACGCAGCTGTAGAACATGGTGAATATATAGAAAAAAGCCCCAAACGTGTTCTATTTTTCTTTTTTTTTGTTGGTGTCTAAATGTATATTTGTTATGTTATACAGATCAGGACAATGATGATCTACATTCACAATATGGAGACGAGAACATGCAAGATGACGATTTAGACGGGGTTACAACTAGCAAATGGTTACAAGACTTTGCCACCCATCTGGGGGGGTTGAATCTTACATATCTACAGGACAACAAGTTGGAGGTGGATACGCTGACGGAGAATGAGGATTGGCAACTGATGACCCCTCGTCTAAACCCTGAATCCCTGGGCATTTTGAGAGCTACGACGTGTGTATGTGTGGAAGCCATCATCAACAAGAAGGTCCGGGCCGACTGTTGGGGGTGTGCGTACAACAACCCAAGTCAGCGACGCCATAGCTGTCTGCAAGGACCGTCATGGTATCATTACGAAGCCCATTATGATGATATATGTGCCTTGTTGTACAGAAAACCCTTCCAGATACTTTTAGTAACTATTTTAAAAAATACAACCGGTCTATCAGTACCCTCTGACAAAATGATTGGTGTATCGGAGTCTGTTCTATGCGATTTACTATCTGAAACATACTGTATGTTATGGATAAAATGACTGAAATAAGAGAAAAGTATGTCACCCCTGAGCATCAGAGTAAAATATTTGACGCAACCCGTATATGGCGCCGTACATTGTAGGGTGTAACCTGTGATATAAAAAATAATAATAACAAAAATAATGGGTAATTTAATTTCTTATGGTTATGACATGTTGTTTCATTCTGTAGCCGATAGGCTTGCTGTTCTGATGTATAGTATGGCTGTCAATGGTGATGCTATTAAGCCTAGGGGCTATGCTACTTTTATCAATCATAATATGTATATCAAACATCTGTATAAAGATTGGAATGATATGGTCAAAACATGCTCACATGACATGATGCCTCTGGATTTAAATCTGTCTGTATTAATAAACTATTTCTCCGATAGTATGTGTTTTAGTGTCGGCCATGTTATGTGTGTGTGTGTATTTGTATCTGATGTCTTCAAGTTGAACACGGATACACATATGAATTGTCTTGCTGAGGCTCGATTGATAGCTTGTAAAATGGTACATAAAAACAAAACAGCATGTAAACAGTATCTCGCCATTGTGGAGAGTGGGGAGTGTTTTTTTAAATAAAAAAAGATGTAAACGATGTTTGGCGTTCAGTCTGTCAATCTTAGACGATATGGATAGACAGTTGTCTAAAGCTTATTACGACCCCGCCGGGCCTGGTGCTTATGGGGGTATTAATAAACTACGAGCGGCCCTTAAAAATAGCAAGGGTCAGATACCTCCTCTAGACTATATCAAGAAATGGTTATTGAAACAAGACGCCTATACTCTGCATACCCCATCTGCGATACATTTCCGTAGAAACAGAGTAGTGGTTAGTGGTTAGATAAACAGTTCCAGGCTGATCTAGTGGATATGACGGAGTATGCAGCCGAAACTGATGGAGCGCGTTTTCTGCTGACATGTATCGATGTGTTTTCAAAATACGCGTGGGTGCGCTGTTTACCATCCAAGAGTGCTAATGACGTCAGCAAAGCTTTTGGAGATATTCTCAAAGAAGGCCGTATCCCCGAGAAACTGCAGACTGACGCTGGAAAAGAATTTTACAACAAAATGTTTCAGCGGTTGTTAGAGAGGCATAACATCAAACGTTTCTCTACATCTAACGAGACTAAGGCCTGTATAGTCGAGCGTTTCAATAGGACTCTAAAAACAAACATGTGGAGATATTTAACGGCCGCTAACTCCAAACGGTATGTGGATAAACTACAGGACATGGTTCATGCTTATAACCACTCATACCATAGATCGATTAAAATTACCCCTGTCAGCGTCGTTAAAGATAATGAGGTAAGTGTATTTAACAACCTCTATAAAACAAACCCAGAAACTAAGATAGTGTTCAGGTATGATGTAGGTGATACGGTTCTAATTTCAAAAGTCAAAGCGACATTTGGAAAAGGCTACAAACAGACATATACAGACTAATATTTTACAATATCAGAGAAACTTTCAAGACATCCTCCGGTTTATAAGTTAAAATACTATGGCGGTGATACTGTGCAAGGCACTTTTTATGAAAAAGAGATGCAAAAAGTGATCGTGGCAAAAAATAAAGAATTTAAAATAGAAAAGCTTGTCGATAGAAAAAAGGTGGGGCGAAAGAATATGGTATTAGTCAAATGGTTGGGGTGGCCGGAGGTTTTCAATTCATGGATTTCGGAGAAGGTTATAGTCCCCACGTGAAGAGAAATAGGAGGCAGTATAACCTGTGACACAGCTGTGACAGGATAATGCATTCTCCGAAGGAGGCTGATGAGGGTTTTTATGTGACCCTGGCAAGTAATGCATCTGCAGCGATCTATCCTCAAAATAGGATATGGAATTTTAAAACTAAACTACCGTAATTTCCGGACTATAAAGTGCACCCGAGTATAAACCGCAGCAGCTAAATTGAATGATGTGTACATAAATAAGCCGCACTGGACTATAAGCCGCAGGTGTTTTAATGTTTAACTACCATATGTAAGGGTTCGTGCACAGAGGGGATTGTCGGGAAAGAGATGGCTGCTTGAGGAAGCTCCCATTTATTAACATTTCAACAAACAAGTTGCATATTTGCATAACGTATTCAAGTGTTACCATTTAGTGCAATAGTAGCTACAGAACATATACTGTGCTGTGTAAACTGTACTGTATCACAGCGTTTCAGACACACAAACTTTTCAACTTTCAAACTTAAACGGTGCGCTCCCAGCGCACATACCGGTGTTACACCGTATTCTGTGACCCACCGTATTCTGTGACCCCAGGGGTCGCTGTTGCACATTTTCCACAACATGCACGAGTTTGAAGGCATAAAGTTGTTCATGTGCGGAAACATGCACGAGCTTTAAAGTAAACATCGTATCGCCATCGCTCACTCAGGATGGGTTAGCTCGTTTTGTAAAGCCCGCTGAGTGGTGAAGCAAAGCGGTTGATTTGGCACGATGATGACGGGTCCTTCTTTCTTGATGCAAACGTGAATATAGAAACGTTGTTGGTCAATTCTAAACAGCATTTTACACAGTAGCCTATAGTAGGAAATACTCAAAGGTAAATCAACGTAATTAAACGCTGATTGTTGCTTCTTATGGGGAAAGAAGCAACGTTGGTGGATCGTAGTAAACGCCCCATCCATAGTATGTGTCTGTAAAATGCTAATCAAATCAAATGTATTTATAAAGCACATTTAATTACAAGGGGATGGGGGAGAGATCTTTCTTCATTACGAGTCCCTCTCTGATTGCTCAAACTGTGGTTGTTTTTGTTATAATGCCCACCGTTTTTTGATTACTGCAGTTTATGAAATAAACTATGAACTGAGCGTGAAATGTGCGTGATTGCAGTGACTTGGGTGATTTGCAGCGTAAGGGTGATTTTAGTGACCTAAGAGCACCATTTTTAAAAAGCCGACAGTATTGCGCCCTGAGTATGGTGGCCACTGAAGAGGCAGTAGCCTATAGTTCCAGTGGAAGCACGGCGGGACGAAGCACCCGACAGCAACCTGTTTTTCATTTGTCATCCTGTATAATTATTCATGTCTGCGATCATCACAGAGTCCACATGCAACAGGAAACCATCCACGATTGGTCACAATCCATGATAGCTGGCCGTCGAATTCTGTAACCCCACTGTAAATGCGATTTTTTTTTTTACTTAACCCCCAACCAAATGTGTTCAGGTCATTTGGCATCCTCATATCTGTATGTGTACAAATTTATTCACGTCTGCGATCATCACAGAGTCCACACGCAACAGGAAACCAATTACGGTAGGTCACAATCCGTGATAGCTGGCCGTCGTATTTTGTGACCCCACTGTAAATGCGATTTTTTTTTACTTAAACCACAACCAAATGTGTTCAGGTCATTTGGCATCCTCATATCTGTATGTGTACAAAATTATTCACGTCTACGATCATCACAGAGTCCACACGCAACAGGAAACCAACCAAGGTAGGTCACAATCCATGATAGCTGGCCGTCGTATTCTGTGACCCCACTGTAAATGCTATCGTGGATGGTTTCCTGTTGCGTGTGGACTCTGTGATGATCGCAGACGTGAATAATTTTGTACACATACAGATATGAGGATGCCAAATGACCTGAACACATTTGGTTGGGGTTTAAGTAAAAAAAAAATCGCATTTACGGTGGGGTCACAGAATACGACGGCCAGCTATCATGGATTGTGGCCCACCGTGGATTGTTTCTTGTTGCGTGTGGACTCTGTGATGATCGCAGACATGAATAATTATACAGGATGACAAATGAAAAACAGGTTGCTGTCGGGTGCTTCGTCCCGCCGTGCTTCCACTGGAACCACAGGCTACTGCCTCTTCAGTGGCCACCATACTCAGGGCGCAATACTGTCGGCTTTTTGAAAATTGTGCTCTTAGGTCACTAAAATCACCCTTACGCTGCAAATCCACCCAAGTCACTGCAACCACGCACACATCACGCCCATACAGGCATTAGTTCATAGTTTATTTCATAAACTGCAGTAATCAAAAAATGGTGGGCATTATAACAAAAACAACCACACTTTGAGCAATTAGAGAGTCTCGTAATGAAGAAACATCTCTCCCCCATCCCTTTGTAATTAAATGTGCTTTATAAATACATTTGTTTTGATTATCATTTTACAGACACATACTATGGATGGGGCGTTAACTACGATCCATCAACGTTGCTTCTTTCCCCATAAGAAGCAACAATCAGCGTTTAATTACGTTGATTTACCTTTGAGTATTTCCTACTATAGGCTACTGTGTAAAATGCTGTTTAGAATTGACCAACACCGTTTCTATATTCACGTTTGCATCAAGAAAGAAGGACCCGTCATCATCGTGCCACCAGAGCCAAATCAACCTCTTTGCTTTATCCACTCAACGGGCTTTACAAAACGAACTAACCCATCCCGAGAAAGCGATGACGATACGATGTTTACTTTGAAGCTCGTGCATGTTCCCGCACATGAACGACTTTATGCCTTCAAACTCGTGCATGTTGCAGAAAATGTGCAACAGTGACCCCTGGGGTCACAGAATACGGTGGGTCACAGAATACGGTGTAACAGTCAGATAAGTCCAAGATTTATTAAAAGCAACGACATTCAATTTGAAACATTCAAACACATGTGAGACACCAAGCGCCCTGGCTGGGGCTTCAAATGATGCGCCTCTGGACTTCTTGCTCCACGTGGACCATCTCTTCACTGCGCCTGAAAAGGAATACAACAACGCATAAGAAACAAGAACGATCGTTCAACATTGTTGTCACTTAACAAAAGACAAGTTTCCTTCGAATGGGAAGCCCATTGAGTGCATAAGCTAAATAGCGTTTTCATATTGCACTCAAAAAGTTGCACGACGCTGACAGCTAACAGCTACATGCTGGAAAAGAACAGGAAACCATGTTTTAAACGCAATGTTTTAAACGCAATAAGCATTGTTTGATAATGGGAGACACATGTCTTTAAATATAAAGTACACACGTTTACATTAGAAATGTGCTAATCTGGACTCAACTGGTCTGCAGTTGAAGTAGACACGATTGCCGCTGCTGCTCCTGTAGTTGTGGCTGAAGACCAGAGCGCCCAGTATACGTATGTGTTGATACGCTGAGAAAAGTAGTTCCCTTAGTTCGATAATACTCAATTATTATTTGTTAGAGTTTCTTAGTAGGGAGGTGAGAGACTATCAATATTTAAAAAAAAGAAACGGTAGAATCTGGAAGTGACATCCGATTTCTACAACTTTTGTCAAAATGTTGATAATTATGTTGTTTTGCGAATTGTGGTTCGAATGGGTCGAACGTCCATTTAACGTCTACCTTGAACTGACTAAATGTTTGGTGGTGCATTTATTTTACTGTAAAATGAAATATATATTTTATGCACACAACCAATTTATATTGATTCAACAAACGGTCAAATTGCTGTTGCGAATATGGGTCGCAGTGACGTGACGTCGCCCAGACAGCTGTCTGGCGACCAGTTTTTAAAATGTTTGTTGGATGTTTATTTTACAATCTATGTTTAATATGTGTTGAATGACCAGGAACGGAAGGATACTTTGCAACAGTATTGTCTTTATTATAACATAATGGTAAGTCCTAGACCAACATGACATGACTAACCGAAGAGCGCACCAACCTCCGCGCATGCACAGTAGCAAGTACGGTGGCTGCTATGGGAGCATTTTCAAATTGCATATTGTACATGCTCTACATCCTCTCTCATTAGCTTGTAGCCCTAACACAAAATATAACATGGCTAAGATAAATAATAACAGTTCAATGTCTATCCAAACAAGCTATTTTACTTTAGGTATGGACGAAAACAAAAACATGGCATGTAATCTAACTCAATATTACTTAACATTCTTTCAGAACATTTTACAACACTGCATCTTGTACAGCAATGAACAGTGAGCATGTGGTGCTTAATGTCCACACAAAACTCACATCACTCAGTCTTTGTATTTGGGGTTCAGCCTACTAACACGAACTGAACGTGTTTGGTATGGGCTCCCACTGATGTGGTGTTGGCATCAGAGCTATGGGCTCTTGAGCTGGTTTTTTTTCAGTGTCTATGCGTTTGGGCTTCTCTGCAAAGGGAGGAGGAGTTTCCTCTACAGCTGGATTGAAGTGCTGCGGGTCCGTATCGGCAGACAACTCTGGAGGTGGCTCGGCTACAGGTAGGATATGTCTGCGATTACTCCTGTACTCCCTGCCTTCAGACTGGATGAGGTATGATCTTGGTTCCCTACAGACCTCTTTTACCATGCCCATGCGGTTGTACCCTTGGGGGGTCTGCATTCTGGCTGCTTCACCTTCAGACAGGGCCCGTAGTGGACGGCTTGACTTGTCATAGCTCCTGGGAGAGTCTTTTCTTTAGGAGTTGAGCCTTGACTTGTTGGGTGTTGCGGGCTGGAGGCTCTAGTAACTGTTTGCTGACTGGGAGTGTGGTACGTGTCTGCCTTGACATACGTCTCTGTACCGGTGAGCCTAGCTGTGCATCTCGAGGAATGTTTCTCAGGTTTAGTAAGTTTAGAAACGGTCTGTTCCATCTCTTTTTGACTTTTCCATCAGCTGTTTTGCACTACGGACTGCCCTTTCAGCTAAACCATTACTCTGTGGGAATTCTGGGCTGCAGGTGACGTGCTCAAAGTCCCACTGTGTGGCAAAGTCCTTGAACTGCTGGCTGTTGTACTGTCTAGCATTGTCTGAGATGAGTATGTGCGGTGACCCATGGACCGAGAAATGTTGTTTCAGTTTTGTAATGACTGATGTTGCTGTGATGTCCTTGAGTTGGTCGATCTCATACCAACCTGAATGAGTCTACAAGCACTTGATAGTGTTTACCATTCCATTCCAGGATGTCTGTTGCCACTGTAGGTCTGGAACTGGGTATAGCTGGAGTGGTTCCTTCTGTTGATGTGGTTTTGTGCTGTTACACACAGAGCATGAGAGTGTTGCATTGTCAATGTCTTTGCTCATGGTGGGCCAGAACGCTATGCCTCGGGCTCTGCGTTTGGTTGACTCTGCACCTGGGATTCCTTCGTGCATAATGTTTGTGTACTCACTCTGTAGCGACTGGGGGAATGACTGTTTGATGACCTTTCATGATGATTCCTTCCTCAATGATGAGCTTGTCTCGGAAGGGGAAGAAAGGCCTGACTGCTGATGGAGCACTTCGCTGTTTGGTAGGCCACCCATGTTTGATAACAGAGGTGAGTTTCTGCAGCGTTGCATCCTTTGCCGTGTGTCTCCTTAGTTCCTCCAGGCGGGTGGATGAGATGTGGCTGACCACCATCACGCCAAAGTCATTTTTCTCATTCCTGTGCTGAAAGGTGGATGTCTTGGGTGCTCGTGACAGAGTGTCGGCCAGGTACATGTGTTTCCCTTTCTTGTAGATCAGGTCGATGTTGTATTTCTGTAACTGTAGCATCATATGTTGGAGTCGGGCTGGTGCTGTGGAGATCGGCTTTCTTATGATTGTGACTAGGGGTTGGTGGTCAGTTTCTAGTCACCGGCTTTCCATATATATAGTCGTTGAATTTTGAACACGCAAACACAACTACTAGGAGTTCCTTCTCTATTTGTGCGTAGCGTGTCTCAGTCTGTGTCAGCGTTCGCGATGTGTAGGCAATTGGTCTGCCTTCTTGCAAGCATGCTGCGCCAAGTCCGTGTTGTGCAGCGTTGCAGGTGAGTGTGACTGGTCGATCGACGTTGTAATATGAGAAGACAGGTGGGCTTGATATGCATTTTTTTCAAAGTGTCTGGTGCTGCTTCAGCCAGCACCACATTGTGTCTCACTGTGTGAGCTGTCTTAGTGGAGCTGAAAGTTCACTGAAGTTCGGGATAAACTTCCCGACATAAGTTATCATGCCAAGGAAGTGCTGGAGTGCTGTGACGTCCTCGGGGGCTGGCATTTCGGTGACTGCTTTGGTCTTGAATGGATCTGCTTTTAGGCCATCGCTGGTGAACACGTGACCGACATAATTTGCACGTGACAGCCGGAATTTGCACTTGAGGGGGTTGAGTCTCAGATTCACCTGATGTGCACGGTTGAGCACCTTTATCAGGTTGTGATAGGCTGTGCATTCCTCTCTGACTGTGATGTTTGTCTTGTATCAAATCTCTGCTTCCTTGCAAATCTGTACTGTACAGCGTCAACGTTGGCTGGTGTTGGCGGTGATGATAATGTATTTGTGTGCTGTTCTGCCAGCTCATGTATTCGACATACAGATATAGCCTTGGTTAGAGTCAGTTCACTGTCACGCAGCAAAATCTTTCTCAGTCGGTCATTATTTATGCCACATACGAGTCTATCTCTGATGAGTTCATCTTGCAAAATTCCAAAAGTAGAGCTCTTTGCTTTGATCCTTAAATCAGTGACATATGATTCAATGGTCTCACCTTGGTTTTGACATCTTGTCTTGAACTTGTGCCTTTCTATCGTAATGTTGGTTTGAGGATTGCAAATCTCCCGAAATTTCCTCTTCAGACATATTGGGTCTTCTTTTGACTCGGCCGGAGTGATGACGCTCCCGTCCCCGGGAGCTCTCACCTCCTCTGCGTATACGAATGACCTCTCTCGTTCAATGGCTTCCGATCCTGCTAGATTGAGGAGAATATATGCCTGTGTGTGGGCTGGCTTGTCAAAGTGTGCCGCTGCAATGAAAATGTCGTACTCTTGTTCAAACACTCGCCAGTTCTCTGCGACGTTCCCATCAAAGAGTATAGGGTCGGGTCTGCGAAATCCATCAGCCATCACGATGGTGCACGTTCGTTGCTAGTGCTAGCTCGCGGTGTTAGCTTGTTAGCTACGTTAACGTTAGTTGTGCTCGCTCGATCGGTGAGTTGATCTTCCTACTCATTTTCAAGACTTGTAAAGTCCATTATGTCCGCGTTGACTTCTGACACCATGTTGAATGACCAGGTACGGAGGGAATACTTTGCAACAGTACTGTCTAACCGAATACCTGAGGAGCGCACCAACCTCCGCGCATGCACAGTAGCAAGTACGGTGGCTGCTATGGGAGCATATTCTAATTGCATATTGTGAATGTTCTACAATATGTACGTAATGTTCACAATATCTAGTAATACTTATTCAACAAACTGCCAAATTGGAAATGGTCGAATATTTATTTTTTAAATAAGACAAATAATGAATAGAATCAGGTGTTAGAGGTGCCTTTAATGTAGAACTCTGTAACACATACCTATTTACAACAGTAACAACATATAACACATACAAACTAAAGATAGATTTGTGGAATTTCGACGAATATGCTGACGTTGAGCTCCGCTTCATCTGGTTCATCCGGGTACGTATGCTCATGCCAGCCACATGCACGCGATCGGGAACCAGATAGCTTCGGAACCTTAGGTTTGTAACACCGGTACTGATCAGGCATCAACACTCACATGCGTTGTTCCGCCGTTTCGTTTTTCGTTGTTCCTACTTCCTACTTCTGTCATGCCAGGGTCATTTCCGTCCTGCCCCGAGGCGTAACACGCCAGGGGCTTCTCAGAGCTGCAGCTAGATGTTGCTTGAACCTGTACTTCCAAGTTGTATGAGTGAGTTGGGGAGGGGCTGGACCTGAGCCGGGCGTGCGGCTGGACCTAGAGGTGGAGCTGGACTAGGCCCAGCTCCACCCATTGGCTCTGCAATGAGCAGCCTCTCCCTGCAAGGAGGCCCTCACCAAAATGGGAGTGGGACAGGATACCACCGTCACTGCTCTTGCCATAGTCACCCACATCCCCCCTGAAGTGGTATTCAGCATTCCACAACAGCCATGAGGACAAATGAAAATGGCTCCTAAGCCCTCCGCAATTGCTTTCTTGCCCTCCACCCGAAAGTCATCGATGTCCCGGCACCAATCTGGGACAATAATCCCATCACTGGTCCGCCCAACCGGGGGCTATTGTACAGAGTGAGGTACCGGTAGCAAGGTATGTAAAAAAAAAAGAAGTCATTAATATAATTGATCGGATGGTGATTAAAGAGTAGAGTCCGACTAATATTTTGGACAGCTGATAATATCTGCAGATATTAGCCTTCTGCAGATATATCGGTATCTGCATTTTAGTTTGGCTGTCATGGGCGATACAAGGAAAAAGGGTAAAGCCATGCCTGTCTGCTATGTAGATGTCCTTACCTAGTTTGACCAGCAGAGTGCTCCTGAGGCCAACTTTTATCTCTGCTGTGTCATGATTTGGATTTGCAGAGGGGAAGATCAGTTATTGTGCAGATGGATCAGAGCAGCGCTAGTCCCGACTGTTGATCACGGTGAGTTCCCAACTAGTTAATGTAATGAAATGTTGTAAAGCTAACATGGATGTATTGTTTTTTTACTGTATGTCATTTTGCTTATTTTTCGTCTGCTACATAATTAGCTTGCTTGTCATTGCACAGAGTACATGTACTGAGACAACAAAATGCAGTTTAGCAGCCAACCTGAAGTGCAACAAAAAAAGTAAAGTGCGGAGTTTGCACACATGTAAAGTGGAATATAAAATAAAATACATCCAGATGAACAGTATTGCCAGTAGAACAATGGTGATAAATTCGTTAACATGTATGCAGTAGAATACTATACACATAAGCAGCAATAGCAGTAGAGAGTACAGATTTAGGATAAGTATATATTTATATAGTGCAGATGTAAGTACAAACAGTTGGTTTAAGGTATGAGGTATGATGTGAATAAGGTGAATACACTATGGAAAATATGTACAGTATAGACAGTGTGTAATGAATACACTATAGATTAGGTGTGTACAGTATATACAGTAGTATAAATATGAAGACACTATAGGTGAGGTATGGACAGTATGGACAGTAGTATAAATATCAGTACACTACAGGTGACATAAATATATCTAAATCCCAAAAAAATTAAGATTAGATTAAATTCCTTTTTATTGTCATTGTACAACTACTAAAACACAAAATGCAATTTACACGTGGTATGTACATGTGGAATATATAAATAAATAAGATGTTTGCTGTGTGTGTACAGTATTGACAGTAGAATAGTGGTGACGAATATGTTAAGATGTATACAGAAGAAGACTATGAACATGAGTAGCAATAGCAGTAAGTAGTGCAGATATGATAAGTATAGTGCAGGTGTAAGTGCAAGTAATGCTAGTAGTATGGTTTTCTTATACAGAATAAGGTATGAGGTATGAAATGAACGGTGAATACACTAAACCTTTACACTTTAAACTTCTACATGCATTGTTAAACAGAATAAAAAGTTAATGTAGTCTGCATTGACGTATTTAATATAAGCCTCTGAACTGCTTACCCTAGGCAAATGGCAAGGCGTTGAGCAGGACCAATTGTATTTTGATAGGTCATCCTTGCTATGCCCCCCGGACAGAAGCTCATCAAACTGGACCATGTCAAGTAAAATATACTGGTGGAACATCGCTCGGTCCAGGCAGAGTTCCTGAACCAAACCATGTTACTCTGCATACTTTTCATGGCCAAGTAAGATGGGGTGAACCCAGAAATGGCAGAAGGAAGAAGTCGGCCTCGCAGCATATGCAGCACAGCTACTATGTGTAAATCCTCCATGGCTAAAACAAACAGAATAAAACTCAAACCTTACAACTTGGCCTATGAAATCTATGGAGCCCCACCGGATAATTTTTTGAAATAAAGTGTAAATCCGTGTGCACGGATTAGTAAAGTGTGTGAACAGATTGTTAAAGCGTGCGCACAGTTTGGTAAAGCGTTCGAACGTATTGGAAAAGCGTGCGAACGGATTGGTAAAGCGTGGCAGTTGAAGCGTGTGCGCACGCTTTGCCAATCTGTTCGCACTTTACTAATCCGTGGGCACAGATTTACACTCTATAATTTTTTTTGATCATGTGACCCAAGGGGTCACAAATCATATTCAAGCGGAAACACATTTAATTTGGTAAACGATGCTTATGCGAACACAGTTTCAAAACGGTAAGACATTGGGGACAAAACCATTTGGACCAAGTAAAAAATGTACGCTTTCAAAATACCTCTGTTATCCCTGTTGAGTGGCAGCAGAGTTCTAACCGTAACACTTTCGTCTATGTTTCGTCTACATAATATTAATTTTTATATTAGTTGTAACCGATTGTGATAAAGTAAGCCAGCTAGCCAATTTTGGTTGATCTACTGTATAATTAAAAACAAGCCTACTGCTGTAGCCTAGTGTTTCTGAATTTCAAGTGAAGCCCAGTCTTTGTAAACCATTATTGTAAACCAATGGTAAGGCTATTCCTATAGTTTTTATAGAGCCACAGTAGCCTAGGTTACTAACATTCTTTTTCAATATGAAATCAATCAATAGTGTTGTTCATAGCCTACTGTGGTAGAGTCATATCAAAAACCATATATACAAGTTTGGCATTTCTAAGGTCTATCTTATAGATTATTATTTCCAAAAGCATATGTCTTGACATTGTGTCAACTTGAATGCTTATTTAAACCTGTAATAACTTTATATATATGTACATAACAGTTGTCATGACCCTGCCTCCGGTCCCATTGAGGTTGACTATGCAGGAGTATTGGCCAATTGCGAATAAAAGATTTATGATTTACAAATAATTACATCACAAAAACAATACATCAGAGACACATTTGGACCTGCAAACATGTGTACACACTTGTGAGTCCAGTTTATAATATGTAACATCTAAAATCTTGATTTCTAACTGAGAGGCTGCCAATGGAACATCTGTGATTGAAATTGAAAGTGTGGAATATTCTGTATTGTTCTGGGGAAAGACAATAGTATAAGGTCAAAGTTTTCAAATAATGTGAGGTCAATATTTCTTTGTAAATGTGAGCTATTGTTATCTATCATTAAAAATGAAGTCAACAATACTTCACAGTGTAAATTGACTACCACCATAAAAAGAAAGAGATAACTGGCAATTAAAAACAAAGCGACCGAGATCCATGCTTATTTGGAGAAATTATGTAAAAAGAGGGTGTTTTGTTTGTACATGTTAACTAAAATGTTTAAATATATAAGGTTTAAATATATTATTTATATATAAATATTAAACGTCATTGTAGTATCGTCAACATTTAAATATTTTGTTTCCTTAATATAAACGGTACTAAACTAATCGGAAGCATTGATATCGCATTTAATTGGTAAAGGTCAGATTAGAAAGGATGTTGTGGGTTGTTCTGGGGTCAAAGGGGAGAGTGAAAATGGATTCATCACGGAGATAATGTGGTCGGGGAATGTTCGCTGTTTTATAAGAAGTAATACAGATACTACGGTTTTTTTCCCTGTTTCTTTTGACTGTCTGCTCGATAGTCCAAACATGAAATGTAAATCACGTTGTTTCTACAGACAGTTTGAAAACGAAGTTTTGAGGCCATTTATGTCGTGTTAGCAGCTTAGCATGTTAGCAGAACGAGTACATGTTAATAGCGCGGGACTAGAGCACCGTAAAGCTAGCGCCACTTTACACTGTTGTGGACTGTTACCGACGTGGGACACAGACAAACAGACGGCACTCTGAGCTAGTCGTGGATGCTCAGAGTTTC
The DNA here is from genome assembly GCA_026745465.1 of Lota lota. NCBI lineage: Eukaryota > Metazoa > Chordata > Actinopteri > Gadiformes > Lotidae > Lota > Lota lota. The sequence goes on from JACYXH010000611.1 coordinate 641,448, forward strand.
TCTGGCAGTGTCGGAATCTGGATAAGAAACCGAGAGGCAAGAGACATTGCTTTCTATGGTCCGAAGCCACTGGACATGTATATGTTGCTGAGGTATTAGGAACCAGGTACCAAACTCTTTATTTAATTTGCTCATTGGAGTGAAGTGATCATTTCTTGTTGGGTCCTACCGTACACGAGCATCGCACCAGGCCTGCAATGGGGGGTTTCTTTTAGGACCGTTTTGAGGTTTAATGTGTCTGCTTTTGTATATATTTGTGTATATTTTTGTATATACCGAATTGTTTATATACTGAATTGGAGCAGAACATAATCATGAGTATATGTTATTTCATACTTTTATATTAAGTATTATTTCTGATAAAACCGTTTCTATTGTGTATGTATTATTACATTTCCTTAAAACATTCAGAAACATTTACTCATTTAAGGGCGGTAGTAACTTTGATAAATACATAATCATTTAAAAGGACAGTATTGCATATTTTATTTTAGATTGTTTGCCTATTACAGTAGAAGTTAATTGACTCATCATAGGCCTAAACATCAAAGTTCATAATACATTAAAAGTATGGATAATAATAATTAGAAAGCAATAAATATATTTGGAAGAATTCAGGCCCCTGCTCATAAAACATAAACATGGGGGTAGGAGCGCTACAATAGCTTATCTTCTTTTTGTTGTTGTTGTTAGCCTGTTTTATAAAGCCATCCCGGCATGTATTTGACTAACCACACTGGTTGGAGTAAACTATTACAAGGCAAAATGTACCATGGATTGAACTGACATCTCAGCATCACATGATACAGACGTGGTTGGTACGTAGGCGAAACATCACAATCTCATGACTATAACTGAACATCTTCACTTTCTCTGAAACATGCCAAAATCCTGCAGTATAATAGGTTTTGTATGTTAGGCCTTAATTTTGGCCATCTGAACGTAGCCATTTCTTCCGCGTTAAATGAAAACTTCTGGATCTTTCAACCTGGATCCTATTTTCCGATAATTATAGTCTAACGGACTAATGGGGACAACAATTTTTGAAATTGGACCAGGATTGAGCAAGAACACTGCAGCGGTAGTTGGCAGTAGGTCTTCTCTCATACTATGGAAATTGGTAATCTTCGTGACATTGAAGCTGTGCAGTAACCGAGACGGACTCAGACCAAAGAGTGGATTTGAAAGCCACTGGCGTCGACACAGCAAACCTATGTGATATTGTAATTTTGCTTTTGTGTTATTCAATTATAGGAACTATCAGTTGATTTCTGCAGCAGTGGTCTCCACCAGCCACGATTCTCTACAACTATCAACAAGCCAAATGTACTACACAAACATAACGAACAAACAATAAAAAGAGCAGTTTCTTCAGTTTTTCCATCTTAAACCATAAACTGAAAAACATGCCCCTTTTGTGTTTTTCCAATGAACATGTTAAAGTTAGTGGAACAAAGTGGAGGTCTGGCTGGCTACTCCAGTGGTATTGCGTGTAACTACGCATACACAAATATTATTTACCAGGGGCAATGATCTTTATGTCATGGTGTAGATTAGACTATACCATGACATAAAGAGGGACCATATAATACCTTGTTACGAGGCCTTCCTTTTTGGCAATTTAAAAGGCTAAAGGGTTCCAGCTTTATGGGCAAAGGTTTAACAATATTACGATAATGTAGAATTGCAAAACTTCACTTCAACAAATATCCGCTTCATGAAAATTGGGATAAATAAATTACAACCATACCATACCATTTATGACCTGGATGTTTGGACGTTCATACTATAAAACAAAGGAACTGCATTCATATCTGTGTTGTATTTGTTTAACTAGGTATTATAGGATGATTCTGACAGGCTGGCAGGCTGATTCTGACGCTGGCAAAGAATGTAGGCGAAGACAGACTAAAAGTCCACCCAAGCACATGATATCACACATAACCTGCACTATAAACGCAAAGGGTATTAGAGACGGGTGATATACCGAACAACACACATTACCAGTGGTTAGAAGACAGGATGTATTCACAGGTTACAGTCCGTATTCAGAGTAATGAATAACCAATCACTCTTATCACAGTGTAATGCTTGGGACAACACCTGCTGACAGGAGAGATACCTAAGCCATGGGAGGAACACACGCAAATATCTTCCACCGATACACCCTTCAGTAAAGCCATAGGAAGCGGCCACAGCCCGTGTAGAGTGAGCTCTAACACCTAAAGGTGGCGCTAACCCTGCCAAGTGTAGTCTAAGCTAACACCCCTCCATAACCTGTGAGACCGACGCTGCCTAGAGAGAGTGCGACCTTTAGCAGCGTTGCTGTAACACACAAAAGATGCAGCTCCGCCTCTGACTCACTAGAATTAGGCGGGGGTCGAAAAGCCTTCAGCACAATTTCCCTCGCCCAAAAACAACTAGTGATGTTCTTAGGGAGGAATGACCAATTTACAATCACAGCCTACATGGCCAGCTGAAACGCATGCCGCATAGACTTTAACGGTGGAAACAGCCAAACCTTTCTCCAGTAATATCTGTAAGAAAGGAACGAGGGGAGGGAACGATAGTGATGGCCCCCTTTTCCAAGAGACGAGCCACCTCCGCTGCTAGAGCCGCACTCGCAACAGGGTTCTGCAGTCTTGTCTTCACCAACCCCATAAAGGGTGGGGGATGGTGGTTGAACTGAACAGTATGTCTCCACCTAAGTGTGTAGTCCAACCATGTTGGTAAAAACGCATCGCTCATGCCAAAACACAGCGCTCGGAGAGACGGCCAGCAGACAGCTGAGGAAAGCTGTCTAGGAATACGCTGTATTCCCGGGCCCCGACCGTCATCACACCGTGTGTGCTGCTCGCAAGCCATCGGGGACCGTGCCACGAGCATCGCGGACTACAGACTGAACGGAGGAGGAAGAGGGGTAAAAGTCTGGGTCTAGAGGACTGGTACACAAGGCTATACTATGGTGTCATAACCCCGCCCCAAAGCCAGTAGGCTGAAGGTTGCAGGACGAGGGAGCGTGATGCACAACAGAGACAGGGCGCTGTTGAAGGGCAAAGCTCTTTAAAGATATACTGCCGTTCAGTCGAACAGACTTCAAGATCTTTATTTAGGGAGGAATCAGAGGCCGGTCCCATGTGGGACCCAGCTTCCGCTACTTCCCCGGGGTCCTGCCGGAGGACCCGTTCCCCTCGCTGCCTGGCGCTGCTGCTGTGGTGGTGGTGGTAGAGGCGGCATGAGGGTGCGGGGGGAGCACGAGCGTGAGAATCATCCCGAACCGGGACTATTCTGGGGACTGTTGTATTCTTTCTACAAGCTACTTAGATTTTCCTATAAAAAAAAGAGAATATGTAAGCACAACCTACTTAATTTGACTGTTCCAAAGTAGTTATTCAGAGTTCAATCTACTCATCTTTGACAGTTCAATAGCAGTTATTCTGGAAATTACTACTTACTCTTACTCAGGTTCTTCTTCGCGCGGACATCTTCCGGTCTGATGGCCGGCTTCCGTTATTGGCCACCGGGTTGCGTTTTTCCAAAAGCTTATTCTGTTTCAAATTTTTGCGACCTGATTTGGTTTGAGCCTTACAAGATGCGATGCTACGTGATGCAGAGCTTGCGTGCTCAGTGTAGCTCCCTTAGTCAAATGTAATAACTTTTATTTGTACACGCTATATATATTTACATCTATATTTATATCGATAACCAAGTGCCAGTGTTTTGGTCACTAACAGGTTTGTAATATTATGGATGGATATAAATGTATTCATTTTGATATGTGATATGTTTGTTTGAGTAATATTTATATATAGGTGCATGACATTGTTGGTGTGTTATTTTGCTTGGTGCACACTCCGTAATAGAAGTGTATGCATTTAAATGTATATTCTATTTGATTTATATTTCACTGTGGAAAGAAATATGTATATAAATATATAACAAAATAGCACGACCCATATAACACCTCCCACAGCATTTTCCAGAATATTATATTCAGAAATATTAATATTCCATAAAGATAAAGCATTTCATGACATATAAGTTCTGTGCGTTGACTCAAACCTACCCAGTGCACTGTGTTATGTTCAAAGGCTGCAAAACAAAGACACAGCGAGTCTCTTGAAGCCTCTGGTGACACTCTCAGTGCGAAGCTATGCTAAGATAAGTTGCAGCACTACAACAGAGGTGGATAAACATTGTTTCAAAATGGCTGAAAGAGGCCAGTGATGCAGACACTCAACCATGAACTCTTTCTCTGTCTCTCTCGCTTTCTACGATAATCTGCTTCATATAGTCCACCCCGAGATGATTGTATTGAATGGCCCTGTGAAGAAGAGAAAGTAGAAACTAATCACATGTCTTTCATTCATTTGATTTGTTCTGTGTACTTTCCCCTGTATATTGAATTTGTCTACGGTATTAACAAAATTCGTTTTTGTCAGCAAAATACTCGCAGCTGCAAAACAACAATAAATGTAGGCTAGAAAGTGACAGGCACGATAAACTTGGTATTGTTTTGCTTGTTGAATTACCCATGAGTTGTAATACTTCCCTTTTGTGCTGATGGCTTAGCACAACTAATCCCTATGATACAATAGTGAATGGGGTAATTCCCTATGATATCTTGTCTAGGCCAAACATTTGCTCACTTATGTATACATTGGGTGCACATTATATTTATTTCCACAGCATTACAACAATATATTTAATCCAAATGCTTCTTTTACCCGCAATGACTTGTCCTACTTTAATTTCATTGGGAGGTAAATTGCAGTTTTTAATTAAACCTCAGTTGAAGCAATATGCGCATACACACAATAAAACACACACACACACACACACACACAAATACAATTTCACTATGTATTTAAAGTTCAAGCTAACCTAATCTTGTTCGGTCCTAAAGCCCTTCACACTCATCTCCAAACACACTTTCATATCCCATTTCTTCCATCTGCCTTTTTTCCTCTCTGGCCTTCTATGTCACCCCATCTCTCTCTCTCTCTCTCTCTCTCTCTCTCTCTCTCTCTCTCTCTCTCTCTCTCTCTCTCTCTCTCTCTCTCTCTCTCTCTCTCTCTGCCTGTGTCTCTCACTCTGACTGGCACCTCACAGCAGGTCTATAGAGCTGGAGCTTGTCTACATTTACCCCCTGTGTCAGCCTTGCCAACAGGGGTATGCCATGCACCTTGGGGCCACCTCCCTTCCCCTCGAGTTAGCTCGCGCTCTCTGTTATCATGACCCCTGACCCTGTCAGCAAGGGGCCATGGCAACAGTGGTAGGAATGTAGGCGGTGATTGGCAGGATAATGGGGCGGGGTGGACTCTCAAGCGGATTTGGGGCATCTTGAACAATGAAGGATTTGGGTATGATTGGATCAGAGATGAGCTGATGACTGTCAAAAGAGCACATCGTCTTTACATAAGCCTGATTATCTGCATGATTGAGGAGGAGTGTGTTAGGGGAGGTGGGGTTTAGGGGGGTATCATCTACTTTCCCTTTATCGCAGGATGCGGGTGTGTGTGTGTGGGAGAGAGAGCGAGGAGGGGAGTGGCAGGCTTAAGGGGCCTTAACTACTCTCATCCATGCAGGAGGGTGGGGTGGCTTTTAACAAATCTAGGGGCCCTCATACATGGCAGAACATGTTGGTGTGTGTGTGTGTGTGTGTGTGTGTGTGCGTGTGTGTTTGTGTGTTTTTGAGAAGAAGACAAGGTGGAACCCTCCTATAGACAGAGAGATAAACAGTGAGAAACTGCAAAAGAGAAAAGAGTTAGTGAGAGGGAGATGGTGAAAGAAAAGAGCAGTGGGACGGGGTAAATCAAACGCCAATCCCCTACATAATCTACGCCTTTAATAGGGATTAGAGCTCACCAAAGAGCCTATCTCAGAATACCAAAGCACCAATGAGGGCTCTATTCATGCTGAGAAGCTGGAGAGGGGGCCCCCAAGTTTTTGACAAACTCCACACAGAGCCAATGGAGAGGAGGAGATCATTATGTCATTGAGAAAGTATCTAGGAATCATGGCCGTTAACCTGGGGGTGGGCTGTGACATCATGATAACATGATTCCTTTCCTTTGGTGTATCGTGACAATGTGCACCAGTTCTGTTTGTGTGACAGGATGACGAACTTCATGTGCAAACTAATCTAAACTTTACCAAACACACCTGATGAAATATACTCTCAAAGTATTGGCACAGCGCTGTACCTTCATTTTGTCTGCTTTATCTTTTTTTTGTTTTGCTGTAGTTCCTGGAAAATGACACGACAACCTGCGGATGTGTTTGAGAAACGGATATCATGCTATGATGACTCCCATGGCAGTTGACAAGAGCATATTGTTTTGTTTTCGCTTTTATGGAAAAGGTTGGCAGCCATGGGTTTCCGGGAGTCTGGATCAAGTGTGTTGGAGGAAGTGTGTCCTACTGGCAGTCTGTCAACACTGACAGAAACAGGAGCAAATGGCCTTGAGTGCCTGGCTCACATTCATTGTGCTCTCTCTACATCAATGGCAGCTCGCACTGCACACACTCACTTGTTCCCTCTCGCCTTCTCTCCCCCCCCCCCCTCTCTCTCTCTCTCTCTCTCTCTCTCTATACCTCTAGCTATATTGACTGTCATGATTGACACATCGATTGATTGAAAGAAGGGATGGATGGATGGATAGAGCTATAGTTTGACAGACTGATTATGTACAGAAGGATGGATTTGATCTCAAAACACAAGAAAACGTACAACAGACAATACCGTTCAAATCCAGCAAAGTGTAGAGAGGCGTAACTTATTCACACCGAAAGGTGTCAGCATTGAGTAAGGTTTCCAGCGCAGTATATGTCTCATCTTCTGTTTCAAGTAGTTTTGTGCTCGTGGCCCCACCTATAGCTCATGAGGTCCGCTCCTTTTGAGGAACAGCATCTATAGACTTCTTCCCCCTGCTGCTCTGAGGGTAAAGTAAGGATTGCTTGGTGTGACTATGACCTCGCTGCTCTGACCTCCTTTTACCTCGCTTTACCCCCGACCCCCCACCGCCTCGTACTGCAGCCCCCATACCAGCTGCTGGCCTTTCCTACTGTCTGATCCACATTTCAGAGGCAGCAGTGGAGGCCTGAAAGGGCTAATCCAACATTAAAGCGAAGAGAGCCTACTGAAAGCACAGGTATAAGTTCACAAGGTTCACTTTACTGAGTTGAAAATCCTCCATTTCGATTTCTGTGGTGTTTGCACTATAGTGAGGCTGTGTGAGGCACGCAAGGTGAGAGTGCTGAATTCATTCAAGTATTTTCTTTCAAATTGGTCTAATGTTGGCCTATTTACGATGGCACGTTATAGTGGACATCATTGCCATGGCTATACACAGTATCCTAATCCATGTGCATCAGGCCTTTTAACCAATTAACCTAAATTGCCTGATAGTGTTGGAAGCAGAATTTAATGGAAAATATTCCCACAAAAAATGTTACTATGGTTAGGCTACATGTATTTATTTCCCGAAAAATATATTCTTTAAAGACAAATTCATTTCCTATATTTACAAATGTCATTATGTTTTCATTCACAATATAAGAGGAAAGAAAAAAAACATACATACAAGGAAAGGAATACAAGAAAATGTGTGACCAAAACATATCTTTCGCATGTAGCTAAACTGTAGGCCTAACACACGACGACAGCTTTCCTTGTAAAAAATAGTACCCTTACTAAAATGTTCTTCGTTTAATATAATTATTCTGTAACATTTTCATTGGCCTTCTCCTCATAATGTCGTTGTCAGAATTCGTTGTGCTGCTGTTCCGTGATGTGATCTATAGGTTTGAGATAAACAGAAAAATTGAACTAAATAGGTCAGAGATCAAATAAGCATAATAAAGAAAAAGGTATTTAATCAAATAATATCGCAATCAAGATTTTAATGTGTGTGCACCTGACGTCTTTGAATCCTCTGGTGAGGTGATGTGTATGTGTGTGGTTTTTGTGTGTATGTGGGTTGGGGTTGGGTAGGATATATTGTGGATGTGTTGATAACTGAACGTTGCTTCCCCCATATTACATGGTGCCCCGTGAGGCGGCAAAGTGCTTATTCAATCACTTTAGTCTTCAAATGATTTATGAGCAAAGAAATCGCCGACATGCGCTCAGGTGTGACAGTGTTTACCTCCGCCTTGAGCATTATTTAGGAGCGGGGTGATAAAACATGTGATGGTAATGTTAAAATGTCAAGGCATGTGTAAACGCATCATTACCTGTCAGTGATCAGCTGAAAAGAAGATTTAGGAGTGTTAGGTCTGTGGTCGCTTTCCTCCCCTATAGAAACAAAAGGACATAGGACCTATTTAAATATTTCGTTCTTTAATTGATGGCTTGTTACATTTATAATAATGTTGAACATCTAATGATGGGTCAATTTAACATAAATATAACGTAATATATGGGCATAATGTTAATACAATAACCAAACTCTTAAGTAAAGTTAGTTTGGGCCTTGGCCAGATGACGGCTATCATTGCGTCTCTTACCGTCCTGTTTTGGACTGAAGCTGTCTGAAGACTCTCCTTCGCTGTCATCCTCTGTCCCCGAGGCTCCGGACACATTTCCCAGCCGTGTGTCATGACGCGCCTGGAGAGGTAATTGGCCCTTCGGACCCACCCCCAGGAGCTTCATGTTTACAAGAGACGTGGCGTTCAGGAAAGCTGCGTTGGTCCAGTTGTGCAGCTTTCCGATTTGACACGTGTATATCCCATGTCCCGGCAGTAAAGCCGGATGGCCCGCGGACGATAATGCGGGGTGTTGAGTATATTGGGGTACGGAAGAAAGTTTGTGTTGGGCGTTATCGGGGCTCGTGGCAATCTCTGCCAAAGACCAGATTTTAGGCTTGCTCGGCGGTGCTCTCTGACACTCCTGTCTAATTGGGGAATTATCCATTGCTGTTTTCCCTCCGGGCGCCTTAATAAGAGCGATGGGCCGCTCCGCTCCTCTCATGCCATCCTCTGAAAGCCCCCTGTTGTTGCTCTCCGAATTCTTCAATTCCGAGCCCTCTCTTGCTCCCGCTTCACCTTTCTCGCAACCCAAATCCCCGCGGTCTTCCTCTGGCCTCTCGATATCGACCGTTTCTAAATCGATCTCTTCCTCCTCATCTTCGTCATCACTCCCGTTCTTTGCGGTGTCCTCTTCGTTGTCGCTGCTGAAGATCCGTCCGTCTCGGTCCTCTGCGCTGCGGCCCCACGTCACCTTGTTTTCCTTCTTCAATCGCCTGCGCGCGTTGGCGAACCACGTTGACACCTGCACAAATAAATAATACAAATACATTATATGATGATTAGTTAATAATGGTCTTACACATCACAAATCCACACTGTGCGACGCCAGAAGTCAACCACGCGCTGCGGCCCACCTGTGTAAGGGTCATCTTGGTGATGATGGCCAACATGATCTTCTCTCCTTTGGTGGGGTAGGGGTTCTTCTGGTGCTCCTGGAGCCAGGCCTTCAGGGTGCTGGTGGTCTCCCGGGTTGCCGCCTTGGCCCTGGATGGGTCTCCATAAGGGTACTGGCCGTATGGGTAGAATCCCTGAGCGGCGTGGACAGGCAGAGCGGCCGAGCGGGCTCCGGGACTCTCCTTCAAGTCGAACTGAGGGCCCTGAGTTAAAGGGGAGGATGACAACAGTCTTTCTCAATATGTCGCTTGAGAAAGTGCAAAGTGCAGTAAATAATAATAATAATAATAATAATAATACATTTGATAATTGAGTAATGAGCTTAAAAAAACGAAATATCTGAATTACAAAATATAAATATTTAGAAGTGCTAGAAGTTTTCTCGAAAGCCACATAACAGTAAATAATATTTTTGAAGATATTCTAATAATTTATTATTTCCCTAATTTTCACAGAAAGAAAGAAATAGTGTCTCCAGTTCAAAATCTTTATTATTAATTTTATTTTCGGTTATTTCTTTTGAAGTTACACAATTTAGGGATGTAATTATATATTAATTAATTCATAAATAATTATATTCCTGTTATAATTTGGAAAGTTATAACCAAGTTGTTAAGGATGTACTATAGGGGAACGACTCATTTAGAAATAATATAAATAGGCCTAATAGTATCAACTGACAGCAACTGGCAGCGCGTGGTATGAAAGGCCTACCTTTTTAAATCACATGAAGAAGGGAAAATGCATTTTATTTTTAAATCACATCAAAGAACTATCATTTATTTGGATCTCAAAATTTTACACCAAAATCATCTTCATGCAAATAAATAGGAACTAAAACTTTTTAAACCTCTTGTCTCACCATTTGGGATATGAGGGCGAGGTCTGTGGCTCCGCCGTACGGTAAAAAAGCGCTGTAGTTGTGAGCCCATGGGTTCCCGTACATCCCCAACATGGAGCTTACCGCAGCGGCGGTTGCGGAGGGGCTCACACCACTGTCTGCGCCTCCTTCCCGTGCAGAGCCCGGTCGCTCGCCCGCGTACAACTCGTGCGGTGCGCTTAGAAACTGCGTGAACCCCAGCTGAGGAAAGGACATCTCCACAGGCTCGCAATAAATCTCCTCGCCTGAAAATCACAAGGGGAACACGGAAAGAAACCAAACAAAAATTCCCAGAAAGAGGAAGAGGGAAGGGGGTTTCTAAATCACGACAGCCAGTCTGTCAACTCCACTTTCTCGACGCGTAGTCCTTCGCTTCCGACGAGTTTGGCACTTGAGTACACAGTGATGCCTCGCTGTAGCCGCAGGACACCCTCTCACTGTGGAGCTCACTATATGATTGGCAGGCTACTTAAACACCAAGCTCCTCCTATGCCCGGGGCAGGCGATTAGTGCATTGGTTAGGTCGTGTGAGTTACTGGATATGGATGTGTGTGCGTTTGTCGTGCGTTTGCGGTTATATTTGTGTGTGTGTGTGTGTGTGTGTGTGTGTGTGTGTGTGTGTGTGTGTGTGTGTGTGTGTGTGCGTGCGTGTGTGTGTGTGTGTGTGTGTGTGTGGCACGTGTGTATGTGTGTGTGGGTGAATGTGTGTGTGCTCCTAAACTATTTTTCAAGCATTTATTTATATGATTGTATTCATAATTTGTAATCGCAATCTGTTCTTTAAATTAGAGACCACGAAAGGCGAAATCTTAGTTTTGGTCACGGCTGGATGGCCCTTTAAGTAACACAGTGTACACAGTGTAACACAACTGTTTAGCATAATAATAACAACAATAATATGCATATAATAATAATAATAATAATGATGATGAAAATAATAATAATAATAACAATAACAATAATGATACTAACAATAATACAAATTATATTAAAAAAAATGTGCCTGTATCTACGTTGCTTGACACCTGATAATTATTATTCAATTCAAGTTAAAATATATTCCCTTCTTAATTTTTTGGGGTCTGAAAAAATCTCCTACCTGATCTAAAGGATAAGCGCGGCCTTAATGGCTACCAGATGGGAGGCATAGATACACCCGCTAGATACGCGCGGAATGCCCGCGATTATCGACGGAAGTCAGTGGAGCATATTTTAGATAGGAGATAAGGGTGTAAGAGAGAGGTTATCCCGGATAAGAGAGATACACAAATTGTGTCAATCGCCATGCGGGTAAAACAGTTACGCAATTAAATAAAAAAATAAAACCCTCAATTATAGCATTTGCAAAGAGTATGTGACATCCCAAATAACTCCTGGTAAAACAATTTTTTAAACATTGATGAGTCGAAGCAATTAAAGCATTTGATTCAGTGTGTTTTCTCAATCTCTCTCTCACGCTCTCTCTCTCTCACTCTCTCTTCACACACACACACACACACACACACACACACACACACACACACACACACACACACACACACACACACACACACACACACACACACACACACACACACACACACACACACACACACACACACAGATTAGCTTGGTGCTAATGAGGTGGAGTACCTGGTGCCCTGTGTGGCCCTGTGTGGCCCCTGTTGTCCTCCAGGGGTCCATCAGAGGTTAGCTGTGTAATTATTCCAATAAATACAGATTCATCATTCACACTGAAGCAGCTGATGAGCTTGGCTGAGCCAGAGAGAGAAAAAGAGAGAGAGGGAGATAGAGCGAGAGGGAGGGAGAGAGAGATAATGATTTAATTACAGTGCTTAAAGCTCACTCAGGCTAAATGATGGCCCCTGCTCTCTCTTTCAGAGACTCAACGTTCTCTAACTATATCCTCAGTGCTGGAGCCCACAGCTTTACTCATGAATCTCAAAGCTGTTTTCTAAACACATGAGGAGCAACCATGTGTGTCGGTGTGTGTATGTGTCTGTCTG
>JACYXH010000611.1:663759-751259 GCA_026745465.1 Lota lota
GGAAAAAAATGACTGCAAGTCGCCCGTCAAACCGTTAATTTGCGTTGGTTTAAAGATAAGAAATAACAAGAGGCCCATGATGGTAATGCTTCTGTGAATTCTAACATTGCGAATTAATGAGGTGATAAAATATTCACCATCCTGTGGAAAACATACAGATTTCAACATCAGTGCACAAGATCTGCAATACAGATTAGATTTGATTTGCCTTTAAGGTGATGGAGCTGCTTGTTTGTGCTTCCGTCTAAGGGCGTTCATATCTGAAGACAGGCAGGTGCTTCACAGTCAGAGGTTAAAGTGGGAATATATTCCCATCTGTCCGTTCTATAGAGAGATAACGGAACCGTCTTATTCCTGGAGGAGAATCTCGATCCCTGCGCTGGGACCCTACTAATCGAGCGGAAAACCTGCCTTCCGCCCAATAAATCCACAGATTCCCCTGGTTCCTTCTGACTGGGACTTTACCTGCATACATTTCTGGAGTCATTTTCCCTCCCTTGTCTGATTTCCCAAATCTTTTAATTTGGACTAAATATATAAAATATAATTTCTATTGATATGTACTCATATGCAGCCACACATATCTCTGGAACAGTATTACCAATGGATATTTCACTGTTGAATCCCGTTTTCCCCGGCAAGCAATAGGCTAATAACACACATGTTCACGCGCATGCACTCCCCCCACACAGGGGGATTGAGAGCTGGATAAACGCCAGCCAGGCCTCATTAGCTTCTTGCTGCTTTTCAGAGAGGCATACGGAGAGAGAGAGGGGGGGGGGGGTGAGCGGGGACAGAGAGAGGGAGAGTAGGGTGGGGTGGATAGATAAGCAGAGGGGAGTTGAAAGGGAATGAGAGGAGGCAGACGGAGTGGGAACTGCAGGCTTCATAGGATTGTGCGGAGGAAGGGAGGAGAGATAGACAGAGAGGAGGGAGCAGGGTGTTAGTATAGGTTATGGCGGAAGAATGGAAGAGAGAGAGGGAGAGGAGGGAAGGGGGTGTAAGTATAGGTTACGGCGGTGGTGACTGCGTCAGCCCTGCAATACAGTGACCCGTTGGATTAAAGACTATTAAAAACCCATCTGGGGTAGCTTGACCACTTCTCTGCTGTGTCCTCCCCTGGCTGCTGCCCTCTGCTCACCCTGCTCTGACACAATACACCCCTGGGGCAAACACACACGCACATACACACAAATGCACACACGCATGGACAAACACACACAAACGATTGCATGCACTTACAGATGCACACGTACCAATCATAAGAGATAACCAAACCGTAGTGATTATGCTGCACACTTGCTCTAAAGCATGCATACTATTGCTATTATTACTATTATTATAATAGCATAGTAGTATAGTATAGTAATAGTATAGTAAGTATAGTAAGTATAGTAAGTATAGTAAGTATAGTAATGGTAATACTATTACTACCTATATGTAATAATAGAGTGTGGTTTTACTTTCCAATATTTAAGCATGCAACCGTACAGTAAGTAACTTTCTAATGTTATTTGAACGAAGTGTAATTTTGTGTATCAAATTGTTTGGTCTTTTTAAATAAACGTTTTAAGTGTCTTTTTCTCTCTTGCTGAAGAAAGGTTGTTATAGGAATATAACTGTTACAAAGACACAATACAGTGTCTTTGTTACAGTTGATTATATGTAAGTAAGTAGTGTGTTATTATTATCAGTGCTACAACATAATGTAATTAATAGGTCATCACTGTTACAGATGGACTTGCGTTAAGGCATTTACTGAGTAGGGAGGAAAGATTGGTAGAAATAGGCTTCTACCATTTTATTTATATTGGTGAAAATTTGAAAACAAAACTGTACAAAACAAATAAAATAAGGCACTGTGGCCGGCTTTACCCCTCTGGGTCCACACAGTGACAAAGGGTGCTGTAAGTAGACATTCCCTCTACTAACCCCCGACTGGCTTGAGTGAGCTCTATTTATAGGCTGGCTCCTCCTATTAATCCAGTCTTATCTGAAATAAAGAACATAAATATAAATAAGGAAAAAAACTAAACTATAAATTATTTATTACTATTATAGTAATAACATATACAATGCATTACATTCCACTCATTAACCAAAGCAAACCCTTAAACAATAGCCAAATGTGTATTTAACCAAACAACAGATAAACCTCCCCCCAAAAATAGTACATTCCCCCAGCACCGTGGGAACGCCCCTACAAAGGCGCAACAGCGCTGCCTCGGTTTCCCACAATATTGTAATAATCTGAGGCGTTTTGATGAATGGAAGACACAGAGTGACTGTAGAACGAACGGAAGGTATTTATTGCTTTTTACAATCAAGGATAACTTCCTCTCTAAACCAACTTATTCCCACAAAAACAGGGGGTCTTGTCCCCAAAATGGACCCCCACTTCCTGTTCCACAATCGATCACCAAACCAAATGAGCACATAACTTTTAGATACATTTTAGTAATATACAACAGAACTTAAAGAATAATTAACTAATGCATGCCTTGAGCATGCTTGAACCATCTGCAACCTCTGGAACGCTAAATGGCCCCCACCTAAAGGGTTTGCACCCACCCATGCACCCAATACAAAGTCCTGGAGGTGCAGAGTAAGGCATTGTTGGCGCCTCGGTGGCACTGTGTGTTCAGGTATCACAACAGGGGAAGTGTCCAATCCAGGGCTTAGCTCAGCACCAGCTGGTATCTCAGTACTGACGAGGGGCTGGTAGAGTGCCAGCCGGTCACAATGGAGGACCACCCTGCGGCCTCTCACCAGCTGCACCCTGTATACAGTGCCCAGTCCTGGTTCCGGGGGAGTCCCGAACACCAGGTCCACTGGGGTTCACAGCTCCCGTCCGAACATTAGAGCGGCTGGGTGCAAGTGTGTGGACTCTTGAACTGCAGTTCTTTATGACCATAAAACCAGGGGCAAGTGAAGGTATCAGTCTCTTTGTCGCCGGCTGGAGAGGATAGTAAGCTGGGTGGCCAGGGTACAATTGAACCGTTCCACCAGCCAATCGCTCTGTGGATGCAATGGGTTGGTCCGAGTCTTCTTCACTCCCAGCCGACGACAGACCTTCTGAAATACCAGGGCCTTGAAGTTATGCCCCTGGTCACTATGGAGTTCCTCTGATGCACTGAACCGATAGAACATTTCCTGCACTAGTTTGGTGGCCGAGGTCTGATCTGGCACCGCATATGCCTCTAGTCATTTTGTGAAACAGTCCATAGCCACGAGAACATAGCAGTTGCCGTTGTCAGTGATGGGAACATAACCCAGGATGTCGACTCCCCTTTCGCGCAATGCAGCTTTCACACTTGTGGAGTAACAGCTCAACATCCTAGCAGCAGTTCGGCCAGCAGAAGCGGCTACAGAGTTGCCTCAGGGTCTTGGAGACCCCAAAGTGGCCCGCCCCCACTGAGCCGTGAACCAGCTAGAGCACCTGGGAGCAAAGGTTGAAGGGTACTAGGAGATGTCAGACCTGGTGGCCTCCCCTAGGTGCTTGCCAACTGCGGTATATAACAGGCCATCAAGCAGTGAGAGGTTGGGCCACTATGAGTACTAGGCATTGCTCTCCTTGTCCAACACTGCAACGGTAGGCCACTCTGGTCGCCCCTCTGACACCCAGTCCCGCACCCGGTTGAGTACGCCGTCACCCTCTTGTTCCCTCTGCAGCTGCTGAGGATCGATGGTCTCATGGGCCTCCTCCCCTGGATCAGCAAGTCGAGCAGGGCTTGCTGAAGGAGCATTCAGAGCCGCGGAGATGGCATTGCCGTGTCCTGCACCATCAGGTGGTCCATTGACATCGAGTGCCGCCCTACAGGAGTCACCGCCTCTCGTCCCTCGTGACACTGGCAGTGACGGCACTCAACCCCATAACGTGGCCGACGGGACAGAGCATCAGCATTTCCATGGAGTCGGACAGCCTGGTGACGAACCTTAAAGTTGTATCCTTGGAGAGTCTCCAGCCACCGGGCCAGCTGAACCTCTGGCTCCCGGAAGCTGAGGAGCCAGGTCAGGGAAGCATGGTCGGTCCTGTGCAGGAATAGTTGGCCATAGAGGTAAGGGTACAAATGGCGAAGGGCTCATACCACAGCCAGCAGCTCCCGCCGGTTAACGCTATTATTTTGCTCAGGTCTGCTGAGAGAGCAACTGTAGTCAGACACCACCTGTTCTCCTTGTTCCTCCTCTTGGGACAGCACAGCACCAAGGCCCACATCACTGGCGTCGGTATCCACGATAAATGGTCGGCTCGGGTCTGGGTACGCCAAGACGAGCCCTGGTGAGAGCTGTCCGCAGCAGGTCAAAGGCAGTGTTGCACTGCTCATCCAACAAGAAGGCCTGCCCCTTGTGGGTCAGACGACATAAGGGGCTAGCAAGGGTGGTAAAGCACTTGATGAATCGGCGATAATAGGATGCCAGGTCCAAGAAGCTCCGCAGCTCTACAATGTTGCCAGGGACTGGCCAACCTCTCAACGTGGCCTCATTGGCTTGGTTGGTGGCCACCCCCTCACCACTGATGACAAGGCCCAATAACGCTGTCTCTCATCAAAGCAGGTGGCACTTTTGGAGTGCGTTGTTTCCATCAGGTAGATGGGGGTTGGGGTTGTTGAAGCTTGCTTTCTAGCAAATTCATCGCGGCCATTGTTGTTGTCCTGGTTGCAGCTTTCCTCATCAACGCCGCAGTCCTCGTTGCTGTGGCGGCAGTCGCAGTCCTCCTCGGCGGCTAAGTAGCGCTGACCTCACACCCCACTCCGTGACAATCACCTTATGGAACAACCTGTAACTACACAGCTTTATTTCGTATGTGTAATAAGGGAATTGTTGTTACCCATGTGTAATAAGAAAATGTTATTACATTATACGGAAAGCCTTGTTACATATGTGTAATAAGTTAATGTTTAACTAGGTTTTTACAAAAGTTGAAACTTCAACTTTGACCTATGTGTATCTTTTTTACATAAACAAGGTCCTACACAGCTAAATACATGCATTGTCTTCATGGTTGCATTGTAATTACATATTAATACACAGCATTAAGCTCTGTAAACTGTAAACACAACTATATAGTATGTGTAACTACATATGCTACCCAACGAGTGTCCCTCCATTTCAATCCACCCAAAGAACCAAGTTGTAGATTAGGACACTAATACACAACTAATACACAACTAAATATATGTCTTCATAAATGCATTGTGTCAACATATGACGTGTAACTACATGCCCTTACTAACCGGTGTCCCTCTATTTTAATCCTCTCAAAGCTCCACGTGGGAGAATAAACATGTTAATAAATAGCTATATACATGTAATGGCTTCATCATTGGATTGTAACTAAAACATAATACACACTATTATAGTGAACAACATTTAATTACATAAGTTATTTTTTGCTTCTCACTACTACATATCCCAGAATAGTTATACTGTTACAACCCCAGTTCATATTTAGGTTTACTACTTACATTTACATTTACATTTAAGGCATTTAGCAGACGCTTTTATCCAAAGCGACTTACAAAAAGTACATTTGTCAGAAGAAAGAGAAACAACAATATATCGCTGTCGGTACAGTAAGGATGTTCATAGAACAAGTGCCAAGCACATATAATTGTTAGGTTAACCCATTCCCCGTATACAACAAAGATAGCTAGGGTAAGATGCTACACGATGCTAAGTACTATTTTAAGTGCTAGGACGTACAAACATATAATAAGTTCGTAAGAGGGGTGTTTTTAGGAGAGTGAGGTAGGAGAGGCGGTGGGGGGTAAGGAGGGAGGCTATGCAGAGTCCAGCTGAACTCTGAACAAGTGAGTCTTGAGTCTCTTGCGGAAGTTGGTGAGCGACTCTGCAGTCCTGACATCAGCAGGGAGCTTGTTCCACCATTGCGGTGCCAAAACAGAGAAGAGCTGTGACTTTGTTGTGCAACCTTTGCTTGCTCTTAGCGATGGCGGTACCAGGAGTCCAGCTGAGGTAGTTGAGCGGAGTGCTTGAGCTGGGGTGTGCGGCCTGACTAACGCTTGTACGTAGGCAGGGGCAGTTCTGTTGACCGCCTTGTAGGCCAGTATCATTGTCTTGAATCTCATGTGAGCTACTACAGGGAGCCAGTCATGGAAGAGGGGGGTCACATGGGAAAATTTTGGTAGGTTGAATACGAGGTGTGCTGCAGCATTCTGGATACGCTGCAAAGATTTGATTGCGGAGGCAGGGAGTCCAGCCAGGAGCGAGTTGCAGTAGTCAAGGCGGGAGATAACGAGCGCTTGAACCAAGAGCTGTGCTGCTTCCCTCATGAGGAAGGGCCCGATCCTGTGGATGTTGTAGGGAGCAAATCTGCAGGATCGGGCCACCGCGGTGATGTTCGCGGTGCAGCATAGCTAATTGTCCAGTACCAGGACCGAGGGTCCTTGCAGTTGGCAATGGAGATGTCCTCGACAGTGACCAGTAAGTCCATGTGAGGGCAGTATTTCGCTGGCACAAGCAGGTGCTCAATCTTGTTGAGGTTAAGCTTCAGGTAATGGGCAGTCGTGTGCTGATGTCTGCCAGACATTCTGAGATGTGTGTTGCAATCAGGGTTCTGTCAGAGGAGGGGAAAGAGAGGTAGTTGAGTGTCGTCAACGTAGCAGTGATAGGATAAACTGTGTGATGTGATTACAGAGCCCAAGGATCTAGTATATAGGGAGAACAGAAGGGGTCTCGGTACTGAGCCTTGAGGGACAAGAGCGCAGTGTTTGGACAAGGAGCCATTCCATGTGACCTGATAGGTGCAATTTGTCAGGTAGGATGTGAACAAGGATAGTGCACAGTCAGCGATGCCGAGTTCAGCAAGAGTGGCGAGGAGGATCTGGTGGTTCACGTTGTCAAACACCGCAGACAGGTCGAGGAGAATGCAAACCGATATTCAAGGCTCTGGCGGCACGCAGCGACTCTGTCACAGAGAGGAGGGCCATCTCAGTGGAGTGTGCAGTCTTGAAGCCTGACTGATGGGGGTCAAGCAGGTTGTTTTGTGAGAGATAGGAGGACAGTTGGTTAGAGATGGCATGTTCCAGAGTTTTAGAAAGGAATGAAAGAAGAGATACCAGTCTGTAGTTCCGGATGTCAGCGGCGACAAGAGTCGGTTTCTTAAGGAGCGGCTTGATTCTAGCAGTCTTGAAGGACACTGGAATAAGGACTTAAGTGAGGGAGGAGTTGATGAGGGCGGTGAGGAATGGCAGGATGTCGCTCAAGACGGCCTGGAGAAGGGAAGAGGGGATCGGGTCAAGGGGGCAGGTGGTGGCGTGGTTAGTCATAACTATTCTGTGGACATCTTCAGAGGAAAGAGAAATAAAGTGGGTAAAAACAGAGGTGTGGATAGGGGGAGGGTGTATAGCGGCAGGGGTAAAAGAGGAGCTGATGTCCTTCACCTTCTTGGTAAAGTAGGTTACAAAGTCATCAGCTCTGAGGGAGGATGGAAGGGAAGGGGGGAGGAGGGAAGAGAACATGGAAAACAGTTTCCTGTGGTTGGAGGCAGAGGAGTTTATTTTTGTCTGGTAGAAGGCAGATTTGGCTGTTGACACAGTAGAGGTGAAGTCTGAGAGGAGGTGAAGGAAGTGAGGGAGATCATCAAGACAGTCTGATGATCTCTTCCATTTGAGAGGATCGCGCTGGTCTGGAGTGGAAGGGACAGAGGGAGTCCATAGAGGAGGAGAGGGAGGATAGCAGAGTGTAGGAGGCCTCCTCGGTGGACAGTAGGGAGAATTGTTCTAGAGATGGTAGTGAAGACAGAACAGTTGAGGCGAGAGTAGAGAAATAGAGAGATTTCAGGTTACTTAAGTAATTATTACGGAGATATTATACCATGGAGAAACTCATCCATTTGGATTGATCTTTTTCGAAGGGAATTTTTAGAAGTGTATTTATACACTTCATCAGTTTATACAGGAAACATGGGTGCCAGAAGATAGTTCTGCATATTGTGGTTTGTTGCTGATTACAAAAACGTACATGCAACAGCAATTCATGCTTCTTTTGGAAATTTGAAGAACTTAGGAAACAAAATCAGAGCAAAATATAAACGATACAAACACATATTGCTTAGTTACACATCAATTTATATGTTAAAACATCAAAAACACTTTTATAATAATTTAATTCCTATTAACGATGAAGGCTGCCATGTTTGATGTTGTTACTGACATCAGGTCGGCCAAGTCAGAGCTCTAAAATGATATCTAAATTTCTGAGTTGGACAAACGTTCAATACATTTTTTATCAATACAAAACTAAGAACTTTCCCCTGCATGTTGGAAAGTTTGGCAACCGGCAATGTTGGAATTTTCCTATCTGTGTCACTTCTCTGTTACGAAGAAGAAGCAGCCAGCAGCGTGGTTGTGCACCACCATTGTTGATTGGTCCTGGGAATCGGGAGTTGAGAATTATTTTCTTTGGTTTTGTTTTTCCACAAATGGATACATTTCAAAAGTAGTTGGATGTGTTATTTCTTAAATGGGATTCATGTCAAGATGGTGAGCTTTCCCACTGAATGTCAAAACTAAACTTTGACAAACCCCTTGCAGAACACGGCTACAGTAGTGCTAGTGTGGTGGGACCAGAGCCATTTAGAGAGAGAGAGTCGCGACATCTCCGTCCGCTCCATTGGACCATTTTTATTTTACAGCAATGGCGGATCGTGGAGCCTCTCAATAGTGGAGTTGCAGCACAATAGACCGTTTGTGATGCACTTCTAAAAGGTAAGATGTTTAAATAATTTGATTGTATATTTTCAGCACATCTGTGCTGAAAACATGTACATTAAAGCATGTAAGTGAATTGTCCCCACTAAATGAGTAGATTTATGGAACGTTAACAGGATAAAGATTTGGCTAATGTTAGGATGCTGGATAAAGTAAGCAACACATTAACCACGGACAGCTATTAATTGTAAATTCCGTTCTCTTTATGCCATTTCATCTAACATTGTGGACTTAGAGAAAAATGCTTCTTTAATAGTTAAATATAACATTGTGTGATTGAACAGTGGTGGATGAAGGTAGTGAAATCTGAATTATCACTTGTATAATAAAATGTTACACAATAAGGACAAGAGCTATCTTTATGATACATCGCTATTAATATGCATTAAAAGTGCATCGTTCAGATTTGAAACCCCTACTATTACTGTATTATATAAGTTATCTTGTTAGTGTGTCTTAGTATCCTACAGCAGTGGGTGCTGCGAGGTGGAGCAAAGATGCCGCTGATAAGGAGTGCTGAGTGGACCATGGAGAGATTGAAAACATAATGTATTATATAAAATAATACATTTCTTATTATACTGCCATATTATATAAGGAATCATACAAAACATTTATATATATATAGTAATCATATCATATGTGCTGGCAGGTGGAGGAGCAGTGGTATTGGCTGGGTGCTGGACGTGGCAGGTGGAGGAGCAGTGCTATTGGCTGGGTGTTGGACGTGGCAGGTGGAGGAGCAGTGATGTTGGCTGTATGCTGGCAGGTGGAGGAGCAGTGGTATTGGCTGGGTGCTGGACGTGGCAGGTGGAGGAGCAGTGATGTTGGCTGTATGCCGGCAGGTGGAGGAGCAGTGGTGTTGGCTGGGTGCTGGACGTGGCAGGTGGAGGAGTAGTGAAGTTGGCTGGGTGGTGGATGTTGGCAGGTGAAGCAGCAGTGGTCTTGGCTGTATGCTGGCAGGTGGAGAACAGTGGTGTTGGCTGGGTGCTGGACGTTGGCAGGTGGAAGAGCAGTGATGTTGGCTGGATGTTGGCAGGTGGTCGAGCAGTGATGTTGCCTGGGTGCTGGAGCACTTGTAGGAGCAATGGTTAGTCCAAAAGTTTCCATTCTAAACAATGAATGTGTTTGAAAGCACCTTTTGAACTTTTTGGAGCTTGCCGGTTGTTGAAGCTTGGCTACTGATACATCTTTTTGGATTGGCCATTTACTTCCCACACACAAATCAGTTTTTAGTCTATCTTTTTTTTTAAAGCATTTCCTTGTTCTTTTTAATAAATCAAACATTAAACTTCACAGTGGTGTGGTCTTTGTTTGTGAAAACATGCAATTGCAGTGTTTGAATATGATTACCTTACATATTTTTTGGTTATTGTAATCTTTGATTAGTTAGATTGCTTCTGCCAATTTGAGCCAGCCATTTGTTTCTCCCCGTGGGGAGGAGCGATTACTGCATAGCGATTGGAGCATCCCCATGCAGCACAGAAAACCGTGGTGTAGACTATATGCAAGGACAACATGGAGGAAAGGGCACAGACAAGCTGCTTGACATGTTCTGAGTGTTACATAATTATAATTATATAATAAATTGTGTTAAATAAGTGCATTGTAGAAAGACAAGATACATACTATATATATATACTTTATATATATTTGAATGTGTCCTGTCTGGCTGTGATTTGATGTACCCTTTTGAATAGCAGCTTTCTGTCAAATAGATATTTCTGCCCTTTGCAAGCACAACGTGGGCAATAAAGTTATTTTGAATTTATAATATGTATAAATGTATAAATAAATAAGTGCAGGGTGCATACGAATTGTGACCAGAAAGATCCATTTATTTGCATTGTATTTCCTACAACAACACACTCAACATCATGCTGCTGCTGTCGGTTGGCAATCTTTATTGATAGTCACATGTCAGTTTCCTTCTGTCCTATCTGAAAGCCATAAAGATTACATTAGTTATCAAGATTACACATGCCTTTAGGTATATGTAAGATATTTACGTTTTCTAATCAGATTCCAACAGCCCCCCAAGCACTTCCGGGAACTATCTGAAGTCTCCAAGATCCCCGTTACGATCAAGCATTTTGAACTTCCTGTTCTTGTGATGTTGAATTGTATGAAATGGCATAATGTAGATCGGGCCAGGAAAATAAGAGCTCCAGTTTAGACTAAAGGTCATGAGCCTATAAACAATTTATTTAAGGTTGCAACTTACAAAACTAGTAGTAGACTAACGTGTAACACAAAAATGACCAGAAAAGGTCCCTCTGCCTAGAAATATTAGAGTATTAAGACCACCAAGCAGGTAGCATAATCTTAACTGAGAAAATGCCTCACACTGCTGGTATATAAAGGCTCAACCTTCAGCTAGCCCCGCCCACATGGCAATACTATTCTACCAAATGTACATCAACACAACTTACACAGCCACAATACACTTGAAACCCATTTCACCCGGTACAATACCATAATAATAAATACAATTTACACACACAATTAATCATTGATCATTGCAAAACCTAAATATTACATATTGTGTGTGAAATGATGCGTGTGATCCCTTAAGACGATCACACTGTTGAGTATACTTGCACAGGTTGTTTTATGCTGCATATAAGGGGATATGCTAAAATACACAGGATACAGAATGTAATTGACTTTATCTATGAATTGTTTGGCGCCTTAAATCAATAAACAATAATCACCACAATCTGTGTTTCCTTGTGGTTATTTATGTGTGTGATGGCGTCTGTTTCCGGCTATGGACGTTTCTATTAACATGGGTGATGATACATAACAAACACATACAGATATATAGAAGACACACCCATGTGCCATCCTTTAAACGACAGACCGCTTTCATGCCGAGTACATCATTACCGCTTGGGTGACGGAAATGATGGAAGTCACTCTCGCCACTTCGTCACACAGGCATATTCTCCCACTTGGCATGAGTGGATTGAAATGGAGGGACACCGAGGTAGTTACACACGCTGTAACTGTCGTGTTACACTTTACTTTACGGAGCTTATTCATGTTTATTAATGTGTTACAATGCAATTATGTATTCGCTTGTTCATGTAAAAAGAAAGACGTAGGCTGATGTAGCAAGAGTTCACTGTTTCATGAAAGAGGACGTTGTTATGTAACATGAGTTGTTACACACATTTGTGACACGTTTGTTAACAAGCTATGTAACAAAATTCCCTTGTTCTACATATGTAACAACATTATCTTATTACACATGTGTAACAATATTTCCCTATTACGCATATGTAATTACACTGTGTAGTTACAGGTTGTTCCATAACAAAATTAGTTAATTACATGATGTAGTCATATTGATTATTACACAGTAATTATTTTATTCCATAATATTCTTCCACACACCAGCACAGCCGACAACAAACATTGAGAAAGTTCATAATCTGCTTTGGATGTTTATTTATTTATCCACACAACACATATGCACGCCTTCATGCACACAAGCATGTCTTTGTTCTTTGGAGAGGAAATATTTATTATATGCAAAAGAGAAATATTTATTAGTTTGACTCTCCTGCCTGTGTGTAAAACTGTAGTCAATATCGATATGTGTGTGTGTCTGTGTGTGTGTGTGTGTGTGTATGTATGGGAGCATGCGTGCGCGTGCGTGCGTGCGTGTGTGTGTGTGTGTGTGTGTATGGGAGCATGCGCAGAGTGTGTGTGCGTGTGTGTGTGCGCACTGTGTCCCCCAGCTTCTCACCATAGGGACCGGGTGATTAGTGATATCGGCATAGTCGTTGCTGCACATCATTACCATACTTCTCTTCAACTATCTCTCTCTCTCTCTCTCTCTCTCTCTCTCTCTCTCTCTCTCTCTCTCTCTCTCTCTCTCTCTCTCTCTCTCCTGCTGGGCTTTCCAGGCCCCTTAAGTGTTTTAACGTGTTAATAATCATTAGGGCCGCTATGCAGTCAAGTGGAGGGGAGGGGGATAATGATTGGCTGACCCCTGACCTGGCAACCCCCTCCCCTCACTCCGCCGAGGCTGTGTTGAGTGGCCTCTCATCTCGGGGTCCATGAGGGACCTATTAGGGGCCGTCTCCCACCCCGCCACTCTACTTAGCGCTGCCTGTCAATACACCGCCGCATGCGCGCAGGGTGGGGTCGAGGGGAGAGCAAGGCAGTGAGAGAGACAGAGAAAGATACAGAGAGAGAGGGAGAGGGAGAAAGAGGGACAAGAAGAGAGGGAGTTTATGTTTATATTCTCCTCCCTGTCTGGCAGCTAGCATCGCTCCTCTCCCCTTGCTGTCGATCACATAATTTTTTCACCCTGTTTCTCTCTCTCTCTCTCTCTTTCCCACTCCTATCTCCTCCCAACTCCCTCTCTCTCTCTTGCTCCCCCAGTCATTCTCATGCTCTCTCTACCCTTCTGTCCCTCTCACTGTGTCTGTCTTTGGAGATGGTAATTCTGGGTCCAGGGAGAGTAGATGAAACAGAGCTGAGTTTTCTCTCATTAGCTGACACAGATGCCGAGGCTTGTGGACCAGAATAACAACGGCAGAATACTCCCCCGATCCCCCCCTCTACACCACAAACACACACAACCACACACACACACACACACACACACACACACACACACACACACACACACTCTCTCTCTAACTCTCCTCTATCCTTCTCTTTTCCCTGCTCCTCGAATGTACCATTCAGATTCTTGATGCAAAGCCCAAATTTCAATATGTGTATATATCTGTTTCAATGTATGTACATGTGTGTGTATGTGTGTGTGTGTTCGTGTGCGAGTTTGTAACTGGGTGTGTTTTGTGTGTGGGTGTGTTTGTGTGTGTGTATGTGTGTATGTGTTTGTGTGTGTACCTGTGTGTGTGCGTTTTAATGTATGTGTTTGTGTGTAGGTTTGTGTGTGTTTGTGTGCATGTGTGTGTGTTTGAGTTCCTATACCTTGCTGTATGAGTACCAGTTTATATTATTTTAGTTATGTATTTTAGTATTACATTGTTTTGCATCACCTTGGTTTTAGTAAATGTTTTCCAAATGTTTCTTCTCTGTGCTTTAAGAGTCTGCCTGCAAGAGACCGGCCAGGAAACAAGAATCACTGTCAATGATCGAAACAGTTAAAGACACAAACAACTTACAAAAGGTACATAATCAATTATACTCGCAAAAGTTCAATAGGCAGGCTTTTATGCATTCATATATATTGGCCTTAATGGGAATACCTTTCAAATATCGGGATTATTTGTGGAGGCTGTGTTTAGGAGTGTTTGTGGAGGCCTAGGGTCGTATGCAAATTATAAATATAGATAATTGCCAAAACCTTCTAATAGTTATTCATTCAGTGTTAACCACGTGTCCCTTAATGTATTTCTTTAAGTTAACAAGACAACAATTTTATTTTTATTTTTTATTAATCTTTAAAATATTGGATGGTGATCAGGTTTCAGCATCTTCATTTCACAACATTACAAGATAGTATTTTAACCAGAGTATACAAATCTGTTCAAATTGTTAGTATCATTGGGTTTTCATAAGACAAAAACATTCCCAAGTTTGAAGTCTTAGCGCGGGTGCCCATTACGCACAATACTAGTACTACTAGCTTGATTCAAACATACTACTGTCAACATAAAACCTGGTGAGGAGGCCTGCTTTGAGGTGGATGACCAGGGGAGTGTGTCTGCCCGGCCACCAGACCAGGTTGTGTGGTTCTGTGAGGAGTGTTGAGTAGGGTGGGGCGGCAGACTAACATCACCGTCATGGCAGTGATCTGATCTCCGCCTTCTATCCTCACACACACACACGCGCGCACACACACACACACACGCACGCACGCACACACGCACGCACGCACGCACACACACACACACACACACACACACACACACACACAAGCACACACACAAGCACACCCATAAAAATAGACAGACATGCATACACACAACCTGCCTAAAAATAGACAGGGCTGGATATAAATATGCAATGAAATGGATACAGGAACTCACACATGTACGTACGCATCCACACACACACACACACACACACACACACACACACACACAAATATACACAAATATATATACACAAACTGTAGTCTTTGACTGGCAGATTGGTCTAAATTGACAGTAATGTAATATTAATAGCCAGGAGGGATGAGAGTGCGTCCCTATTGTGTAAATACCCGCAGGCTTGAGACAGCTTTGGTCACACGTCTGTTCCTTTCCCCTCGGATAACACTGGAAAAATGTGCCTTCGTTCTTGCTCTTTTTCTCATTCTCGTCCTATCTCGCTCTCTTTCTCTAAGTCTCCCTCTTTCTCTAAGTCTCCCTCTCTCCTCCTGTCTCTCTTTCTCCCTCTCTTTAACCAAGCTTCACCCTCTCTATTTCTCTCTCACTTTCCACCTTATCCTCCTCTTGATTTCTCTCTCTAGCTTTCTCTCTTTTATCTCTACTTAATTTCTCATTTAAACACGTTTCAGGTTGCAGAAATTCTCTTTATTAGTATATATTATAATGATTTTATTCCCTATTCCTGTTGAACTTGCCTGGTTTGACTGTATCAAGTGTGTGTGTGTGTGTGTGTGTGTGTGGGGGGGGGGGGGGTGCGTTTGTGTGTGTGTGTGTGTGTGTGTGTGTGTGTGAGAGTGAGTGTGGGTTTGGCATGTGTGGGTGTGTGGGTGTGTCTGTGAATGTGTGTGAGTGTGGGTCTATTGTGTGTGTGTGTGTGTGTGAGTGTGTGTGTGTGAGTGTGGGTGTGTGTTTGTATGTGTCTTAGTATAGGAATAAGAGTATATCATGTAAAGTAATTAATTGTCTAGTATTTAAAGTAATTCTTTTTTGGGGTACTATTCACAAAATGCACAATACATGACAAAATATAATTCTCAAATATGTACGGCAAAATGTTTATTATTTAATAATTTTTTTTTTATTATTGCTTCCCGTCGCGTACGATACTCACATGCATCCAGCCTTTAAATGGACGTTGTGGACTAAAAGTTGTGCGTTTCTTGGCTGAAGTTGGGTAGAGGGGTCGACCTTACAGAGTTGGGGTTGCACTGTACTTTTGAGTTACACAATTTGATGGCAGAAAGATAAAGGCTTTTACTCTGAACTCCGGTTTATATGTGTCCAGTGTACTTCTCTGAAGAACTCCACTGGGTGTACACACACACACACACACACACACACGCACGCACGCACGCACACACACACACACACACACACACACACACACACACACACACATACAGAACAGTCTGGCCTGGAAGATGTGCACCCTATCCTCCAAACATGTGTTTGTGTATGTGTGTGTGTGTGTGTGTGCGTGTGCGTGTGTGTGTTCAAAGACTCCCCTTCTGAAATAGAGATGCATAAAAATGCAGGGAGAGAGAAAGAGAGATGGGGGAGTGAAGGAATGGGAGGGAGAAGTGAGGGAGAGCGGCTGGGGAAGTCATTATCACTTCCCAACCTCTCTCGCCCATCTAATGTATTCAAGGGGAAACGGTTAGGCTTGGTCGTCTTTGGCAATGGAGCGTAAACAAATCGATTTGAATGGATGGAGATATAAAGGAGGCTGCTTCTATCAGCCCCCTCTCTTGCGCTCTCTCTCTCTTTCTGTCTCAATCTTCTTCTCTTCCTCTCGTCACAGCCTCACAATAATGCCCCCCCCCCCCCCACACACGCACATATATGCAAAGAAAAATAGCGCACACAAACATACAAGTTGGCTGTATGTTGTCTGTCTGTTTGCGTCTGTGTGCGTGCTTGTGCATGTGTGAATTTGTGTATAGCATTGCAAGTGTCTCAGTCTGTGCATGTGTGCAGCCTTGGCAGTGAACAAAAACGGCTTCTAGAATCTTTCCTTAGCATCTCCGGTGGTGGTCCTATGGTCCTCCCCCTCCCCTTGTCTCATCGCTACGGCAGCGATATCCATTCCCCGCCAAACATCCCATACAGTTCTGGATGGAGAGGCGATTACTTATAGAAGCATGAGCACATGTCTGGACCCTCTGTCCCCCTCAGCTGTGTGTGTGTGGTTTGTGTGTGTTTTGTGTGGTGTGTGAGTGTGAGTCCGGGGTCACACAGCCACAGCCACAGCCCAGGTGCCAGGTGGGGGGGGGGGGGGGGGGGGGGGGGCGGGGGCTTACCTGGCGAAACATCAGCACAGGGCACCACTTGTCCCAGGTTGATTTCCGACATACTCAGGGAACCTTTGGAAAAGTGATGAAAGGAAAATAAAGGGCTTATCCTAGGGAAGGTTAAGGGTCTGGAAACACACACACACACACACACACACACAAACGACATGTGTAATCTAATCTGTTGTGATTCCTTCCTTGGTGAGGCCTCGAGGAATCTTACAGAGGTTAAAGAAACACTGACAAAGTGTGAAAACACACTGGAGGTGTGCAGCTTGATACCTGACCTGTCCCCCTGAACACACACACACACACACACACACACACACACTTGACTTTAATTAAATGGGCTGGTCTATGTTTCCAGTGAAACGGTATTCATCGGTAACCCTGTCATCATAAAGGTCAGTTAAAAAAAATCCAGGCAGCCATTTTGGGGCGTTATCCTTTATGCTCCCTGGTTGGTCCGAGACACTGTGACACAGAGTTTAGGGTTGGTCCGAGACACTGTGATACAGAGTTAAGGGTTGGTCCGAGACACTGTGACACAGAGTTAAGGGTTGGTACGAGACACTGTGATACAGAGTTAAGGGTTTGTATGAGACACTGTGGCACAGAGTTACGGGTTGGTCCGAGACACTGTGATACAAAGTTAAGGGTTGGTATGAGACACTGTGGCACAGAGTTAAGGGTTGGTCCGAGACACTGTGATACAAAGTTAAGGGTTAGTATGAGACACTGTGATACAGAGTTAAGGGTTGGTCCAAGACACTGTGATACAGAGTTAAGGGATAACTAACTGACGTACTGGTTTATAGTAGGAACAATACTAACAAGATAAGTTAGTATTTCACCCTCACATAGTGTCCATTTCGGGGGATTTAGGCAGAATAATTGAAAGGAGGATTAACTTGTGCGTATTTGTATAAATAAAGGACATCTTCCTTAATATCTGTATTTTATCTGCATATCAAAGGTAGGTAGAGGGAAAGATAGAGACGTGTTTGTATTCATTCTAGCACACACACATATACACACACACACACACACACACACCAGGCGAACTGTAGCAAATGCTATTCATCAATTATTCAGCCTCTTTAAATGGCAATCTGTGCATGGGGGGAGACAGTGTGGAAGTGGGGGAAGGGGTGTGGAAGTAGGGGGAGGGGTGTGGAAGTGGGGGAAGGGGTGTGGAAGTAGGGGGAGGGGTGTGGAAGTGGGTATTACTTAAATCCACCATAATTACCGTGGAGAAACACATCTTATTTTATCATCAGAGATAATTTATGAATTCAACTACGGCCGGTTAAATACGTGTCACGCAGACATTAAGAGTGCGTGGTAGATGCTGGTTCTTAATGGCAGAGAGCCAGTCTGGGAGTCACACAGAGGCATATTGAAGCCATTTGGTGAGACACCCGCATCAGCAGATTTCGGCACTCACCTCTGGAAGGCCCTCGATGTCATATGTTACCAATCCACGCACAGATTCTGAAGTTCCCATTGCGTTACTTTCTTTCTTTTCACCTTCTCTCTCTCCGCAACTGAGTTGTTTATTTACAGGATGACGAACCATCAGGCTGGGTACACAGAGTGCCACCAACCGATGAAAGAATTAATAGATATAAGGTGTGGGGAGGAGGTTCAAATATGGAAAACATTGTACACACACACACACACACTCTGATAGAGAAGGTTATGTAGCTGGGATCGCTTTGCGGCTGCTCATGTTGGGGGTATTCATGGTGTGTGTCAGCTTTCGGATTTCATATGATTGGCATTTAAAGAATAGGGTGTAGCAAAAAATAAAATCGCTGATTTAGAAATGCTGATGTTCTTACCCTATAGTGTTTGTCAGTATTTGTATTTATATTTTGGGTACCATAATACCATACCATATCTTTTATTAGGTATTCACAGAGAATCTGTGGATACATTTGTGGGGCGCTATAATTTGCGGTCAAAGTTAAATGATCAGCCCCGATGCATATCCAAATCTGAAACGGAAAATCTTTGCCTCTTGGACGCATAATGTCCAGATTATGAACAGATTCCCACCTCCAGCAAAATGATTGATCGAAAACAAATGGTAGGTAAAATAAAGAAAGTTAAATGCCACGTTCACCCAGATTTGAGGTTGTATGAATATTTGTATGAATATAAAAAAAGAAATGAATAGAAAACCGTACGTATAACAATTTATAAAAAAATAACATTGTTAAAACTCCCACTACCAGTGCCCTTATATAACCAATCTTGGTACTCAGGTGCAACTGACCATACTCAACAAAAATGTCAACGAAACCATTACACTCGGTCTGATTTTCCACCATCTTTGATTTACTGAAAAAACTTTAAAGTCAAACTCCTCCTAGAGAAATGAACAGATCAAAACCAGACTTGGGGTGAAGCTTCAGCATACCTGAACAATCAAACACTTTTTTTAGATCACTAGACTAAACAATATGGCTACTATTGACCTTTTGACATTTAAAGTGGATTTTGCCTTTCACTTAAAGGGTTCTAGCTCCACAACAAATTATCCTATCATAATGAAACTTTGGGCAGGTGTCAAGGACCACCCTTGGAACAATGTATGTGAGCCATATAGTCAAATCTGCATATGTGCATGATCAATCATCACCAAACTTATATGTTATACTAACCAAGAATTAAAAACAAATTTATCTGCCATATAAATTCATTGTATATGCAACCTTTGCAATCTTAACTACCATTAGTGCACATATTTTACATTTGTACCTTTTTAAAATTGCCCTTTTTATGGGACAATCCCCCTTTAGCCAGTCACAAACTCTTTAACTTATAGCCCCAGCCACTCAACAGCTTTTGAATAAAAAGGTTTGGATGTAATTACAAATATTTCTTTATTTGAATACCATAATAAGATATTTAAACCATGATTATATGATTATGATATGTTTATCTGTTTAGATGTTTAGTATGCTAATATGCTTTACTGCCACTCCTAAGTTATGTTATATGTACACAGGTCTGGTTGCCTTGTTCTTAGTCTCATTCTTGGAAATTGAAGATATGATGTTCTTGATGTTTGGTGCTGTTGGTGATGGTATGTGGACATACAATGTATGTATGTACCGTATTTTTCGAAAATAAAATTCCATCATCTACAATAGTGCATTTCTTCGCATGGTCTTGAGCGCTAGTGCTGCAGTGCAATTTAATTGAAACTTTGCACAATGTACAAACCACCTTTTTACTTTGAAGCACCCTAATACATTCAACGTAGTGTGTCTTCATTGGAACTTAAGTGGGTCGTGTTTACAATAAGAGCTCGAACACCGGCGCCACCATACAGTCGCACTAAAACTTCCAGCACTGCTCAAAACTCATTATATTAAACAAAGAACAAGGCCTAAAATCACCGCTGCCCGACGCGGCGCTCCATGGCTCTACCCGCTTTACATTGAAGCTCTGCTCTAATCGAGTCGGACAAAGAGTGATTCCAAAAGCCACTGACTTCCTCCACACAGCACTTACGTGATATTGCACTTTTGGTTTTTGAAGCATTATTCCAATAAAACGTGTTTTAACCAATACGACCATTTCAGAAATTAAACGTCTTCATCACTACAGGCCTATTTTAAAGTGTTACATGGTGGTGCAGCGCCACTATTACATTGTTTGGGGAGAACCCTTACAAAATCCCCTGCTTTACCAAAAACGTCCCGTACCAAACCAAAAAACGTGACCCAAAAAACGGGATATGAACCGATCCTTGAATTTTGTGAACCGTTCCACCCCTAGTATGTATGTATGTATGTATGTATGTATGTATGTATGTATGTATGTATGTATGTATGTATGTATGTATGTATGTATGTATGTATGTATTTTGATATGTATGTATGTATGTATGTGTGTGGTTATGTATGTAAGTATATATTTTGGTATGTATGTATGTATGTATGTATGTATGCATGTATGCATGTATGTATGTATGTATGTATGCATGTATGTATTTTGGTATGTATGTATGTATGTATGTATGTATGTATGTATGTATGTATGTATGTATGTATTTTGGTACGTATGTATGTATGTATGTATTTTGGTATGTATGTATGTATGTTTAAGGGGTGGAACGATACGTGTATTTGTATTGAACCATACTGTATGGGGTCCGAGGTGCACGCACTGCGAACGGAACAATACTTTAATCTGTTACTACAGACTGATAAATAAACAAATATTTATTTATGAATGTTCTCCTTTGAACGAAAAATGTAAAGGAGAACATACTGACTGTAGCATTGTTGTCGGAGAAGCTAGTATGTCAAGGCACGTTTCCTTAATCTCTGATGACATATCACAGTCATTTTATGATGAAGTACAGTAAATGTTTTCTATATACTGTAGCTCTTTTAATATTGTTGTATGCTGCTGATCTATGAACTCCTTATTGAAGTTGGGTTCAAATTACATTAAATTGTATATTACGTTAATGGCAGGAACTACTGTTTTGTTTATGTTTCCATGTGCTGCTGGAAGCCAAGTTATCCATGTTGTTTACTGTAAGATATGAAACATCTAAATACAAAAAAAATATTAGGCATCTTTTTTGTCGATGTATTGAAACCGTACCAAACCCTGACACCACCACACGGTAGCTACTTATTCATAATACGGATTGGGAGGTAGGGAGGGAAGGGAGGAGCTTATTCTAGTACACCTAGTATAGGCATCATATCTTTGGCGATACAATACGTAATTGCCTTGGATTGTATTGTATCATTGTATCACAATGTATGCATTGTATGCATTGTATCACTTCCATTTCTTTTCGTTTGGGGTAATGGCACATTTGATGGTTGTCGAACTTCAGAAGTTTGACTAGCAGGAGGGCTCTAACATGATAGCAAACTCAAGCTTTTGGATTGCTCTGTGGGGTGGTACCTTTTGAGATGGTGGAAGATGCAAAAATGCATCAACTAGCCCCGGTCAAGGTCACTCATTTTGCAGACAAAACTACCTGAACTGCGCTCTTAGTACTGGAATTTCCATATAGGGACTTCCCACAGTTTGTGTGCATGTATGTCATCAGCCTGTTGTATTCTGCTTGAACGCATTGCACTGAATCGGGGCGCTGCGCTGAGTCAGTGATTCATGCTGTTAAATGTATATCAAAAATATCAGAAATGTATTTAAAAAACATATCACCATTATCATCGCAGATTTTATCGCGATACATATTAATATTGAGTCATCGTCCAGCCATTATCTATATATATGTATTGAGTTTGGTTTTTCCTTTCTTTCAATATTACTGTGCATGTCTTCATAAATGTCTAGAAATAAAGGAGCAAGCTATTTGCTTACTGCCTTATTGGTAAATATGAGTTAAGCTGTTTATACGTTAAAACGTTTACATGTTAAACATAGTGAGAATAGTACTATTGTATTTAATGATGTTGTGCAGTACTCAATATACAATTGTTTTACAAAAACTGGTGTCTAATCCATTTAATTTATGGTACCACATTTAAACCAAATCAAATCTTGAGATAGTGAACTTGGCCCACCGTGTGGTAACAGACCCGTATACAATATTGATACATCCCTTTTACACACTGTGGTCTGTTGGCATATTTGTGTGTAACAACATTACTTAATTGGCAACAACATTGTGAGCTCACAATGTTGTCCTGCCAATTAAGTAATGTGGTGGGTGTGGGGGTTGGTGTGGTTTGTGGTGGTGTTCTTGGTGGTGGTGGTGGTGTGGTTAGTGGATTGTATTTCTAATAAGACAATAATGAGAATGATAATAATAATAATAATAATAATAATAATAAGAAGAAGAAGAAGAAGAAGAAGAAGAAGAAGAAACAGAAGAATACGTTTCGATTTTTAGAGCGACAATCATCAGGACCCCAGGTGCTTGACTGGTGGTAGACAGAACAAATATTTTTTTTTAAATAATAATAATAAAGAAAGAAAAAGAAAGAAAAAAAAGATAAATATTTAATTTGTATAATTTTTAGGGTAAATTATAAATTGCCTTAAATACTCTTGGGTGTTCCCTAATCTTTAACACACAAAGTACAGTCCAAACCTACCACGACTGCAGGGGTCGTCCTTATAACTGCAATGAGACTGATGTTCCCAGCTGTTTAGCAGCACTGCAGGGTTAGAGCTTTAGTTTAGTGGCCATACCGCAGACTGGTTAGAGGCTGGTTTAGCGTCACTTAACGCAGGTTACACTTCCCCTGTCTTTGTATTTAACACTGCAGAGATGATGGAATAACTTCCACACCTTACAAAACAGAGCTAGCTCATGGACCTTATCTCTCTCACAAGCACACATTCACACACACACACACACACACGCACACACATACGGCACATACACATATCCGTCACATTTGAACACAAATGAATACAAACACTCATACACACACACACACACACACACGTGCAAATGCACACACACTCAGAGGGACATCTGAGGGACTATCTGTGTGTTTGAAGTGCCAATCTCCCAGGAGCAGCTGTAGCCTACAGCCTATATGGAGATGGAGGTGCCCTGTTCACCTTGACACCTTCAACTTACACACACACACACACACACACACACGCACACACACACACTCACACATACACGGACACACTGTCTTTCTCACACACATACACACACACACACACACACACACACACACACACACACACACACACACACACACACACAAACCAGAGACAGTGGTAGCAGGGCCAGTGACTCAGTACATCAAACGGCTGACTATGGGATGGCTGACAGAGCTAGTGATCTAGTAGTCTACACAGGTGTGTGTGTGTGTGTGTGTGTGTGTGTGTGTGTGTGTGTGTGTGTGTGTGTGTGTGTGTGTGTGTGTGTGTGTGTGTGTGTGTGTGAATATGTGAAAGAGACTGTGGTGGTGGGAGGAGGGGGTGTAAGGTGAGTTGGCACTTCCGCCTGCCACTATGTTAATCTAAACGTGAGATTTGCAATATGTACCCAACGCAACAAAAGGTTGCCTCGCTCCTGTGTGGATTGAATTTCCATGGATTGCATGTGTGCCACAGATTAATGAATCAGAGTCTAATGAAAATAAGCTGCAAGTTGTGGTTGTGAAACAAGTTATCTGCTTTGTTTAAACCATTACGTTGATTGAAAAGAACTGCAGAAAGGGAAGCTTAATCATTTCCTCTCTAATAAGCAAAGATATTTCTTGAAGAGGAGTGTTTGTGTGTGTCTGTATGTGTGTGGTTGTGTGTGTGTGTGTGTGTAATAATTGCATATTATTGCTTGCAATCAACCCCGCTTATCATCACAGATGCACTTGCCCAACGCAAGAGCGCGTACACATCTTGTGTCCATATTGATCTCCAGATAATAGACAATCTGCAGGCTGCTGGGGTGATGGGGTGGGTTTGACGACTCTACGGTAATTACCGTCCACTGAAATGTAAGCCAGTACTGATGCCAAGTAATTGGTCTCTGCTGCCCCCTATTGGTCAATGGAAATAGCTCTCTCTCTCTCTCTCTCTCTCTCTCTCTCTCTCTCTCTCTCTCTCTCTCTCTCTCTCTCTCTCTCTCTCTCTCTCTCTCTCTCTCTCTCTCTCTCTCTCTCTCTATCTGAGGAGACAGTCTTTACAGGACAGGCTTTACAGTGAGTTGAGGGAGGGAGGCATATATTACACGAGAATACCTGTAAAATGCGTATGGTGTGCATTGATAAAAAATAATATGCACACATCACTCCATGTAAAACAATTGACTAGGACCTAAGACTGGTCATTTATATTTGTGTTGCATGTACTTTCTGTTGTTTTTCCCAGGTAGCCTACGATAAAGTAATAACGGCATGTTGCATGTGATCCCAAACAATGTTCGCGCCCCCTGTCGTCCCAATGGGTTACTGCAATGTGTTTGAGAAAACGATATTAAATTGCAACACCGGGGGGCACTGTCAAACCATTATTACAAACACCATTGATATTTAGGACCACGGGCTTTGAAGCGATGCACTAAATGCATTTAATTAGGATTTTTGTGGAAATTTAAATGACAATAGTTACTGAAAAATTGAATTGTAGTCCTCGAGTCGTTGCCACCTACAAAAATGCTCACGTTACCGTTACACATTTGTGTCCTTCGTAATTTTGCGGTTAAAGGAACTGTATGCTGCTGCTATTTATTTACTTAATATTAACATGGTGGCAACGAGTAAAAAAGAGGCCTACTATAACGGATGGAAAAAGACAGACAAGAAGCAATAGGTTGACATGTCCTTGCTGGGTGAAACTCTGGCTGTACCGTGCATTAGTCTCCATGGCGACTACAGGGCTAATAAAAATGCAACAGGACGTGCAGTTCCCTCGCGCCTCGCCCATCTCTCCTCGCCCGCCGCGCACACGCGCACTACTCTGGTGGCATTATATTGCCTCGTGACATTAAGGCTCATGCTAATTAAACGGTATGTAGAGGTGTGTGTGTGTGTGTGTGTGTGTGTGTGTGTGTGTGTGTGTGTGTGTGTGTGTGTGTGTGTGTGTGTGTGTGTGTGTGTTTGTGTGTGTGTGCGTGTGCGTGTCAAAAAGACCAATCCTACATTAGGTGCCAAGCTGGAGTGGAATGACGTAGAAGGATTTTCTCAATAGGAAGGTGCGTGGCAAACGGCTGTGTGGACGTATACGTATGGACAAGGTGACAGAAGACTCTTATTCTAAAACTGCCCTTGTGCAAGGCATTTGAGTTATTCTGTCAACGTTTACTTTTTCTTTTATAATAAGTGATAAGGATCTAATTTCACGAAGTGGTATCAGTTTTTTAGTATGTTTCACATCTAAACACTGAAGAGAGAGAGAGAGAGAGAGAGAGAGAGAGAGAGAGAGAGAGAGAGAGAGAGAGAGAGAGAGAGAGAGAGAGAGAGAGGGGGGGGGGGGGGGGGGGCGCCTGTACCTCCATACTGGTCCCTTGGGGGCCTAGGCAGGGAGGGTGACTCATGTGCCCTTGCGTTTCACACCATGAATAACTGAGGCTACATCCCACGCTGTTGTCGCCTTGGAGACTGTTGTCACATTCATTATGGAGATGCTGCTGGGAAGGTGACCTGGCTGAGCGAGCCACGGCCAGAAACTGAGACAGACATAGAGTTAGAGATAGACCTATAGCGAGAAGGGGAGAGAGACATAGAGACCTATAGAGAGAGAGAGAGAGAGAGAGAGAGAGAGAGAGAGAGAGAGAGAGAGAGAGAGAGAGAGAGAGAGAGAGAGAGAGAGAGAGAGAGAGAGAGAGAGAGAGAGAGAGAGAGAGAGAGAGAGAGAGAGAGAGAGAGAGAGAGAGAGAGAGAGACAGAGACAGAGACAGAGAGGCGCAATGGAGCCAGGACACAAAACATTGTTTTGTTTTGGAGCTGAGTTAAATTGTTTGTATATATTTTGCCAGAGTGGGGGTTTGGCTGGTCGACCCAACCCGAACATCTTTCTCTCTCGCTAGGAGTCCAAACTGTTGGGAGTCTATCCCATTTTCCCCCCTCCCCCTCTGTTCCTGCACCGCCTTCGCCTCTCTCATATTCATATTTAATGTTCCTTCTTCCTCGTCAGTCTGCCGTCTGGTGCTTCAACCTCATCCAAGGCTCCCTGCATTTCATTTCCCCCTTCCTCCCTCATCCCTCCCTCACCCTGCTCCTTGTCTTTCTGCCTCTCTCTCACGCTTTATTACTCTATGGCTCCAACCCCAGAGGGTTGGGGGGAGTGTTCAAAAACAGGTTGGGGGGAGTGTCCTCTCAAAAACAGAGAGAACGAGCAAGAGAAAGAATGCAGAGGCCGAAAGAGAGATACATACATACATACATATACATATATATATATATATATATATATATATATATATATATATATATATATATACATATACATATACATATACAGAGAGAGAGAGAGAGAGAGAGAGAGAGAGAGAGAGAGAGAGAGAGAGAGAGAGAGAGAGAGAGAAATAGAACAAGGGAGAGAGTTCTTTGGAAGCTTCAGGACAATGGCGGTGATATGTAGACTGAACCTCAGGGTTCCTAGTTACCAACAGGGTGAGGTTTAGGATCCATAACCCTAATTGACCTGCCCTGACCATAACCATAACCCAACGCCTCGTACACAACGCCTGCATCACTGTGTTGTGTTGCCTGAAGTTCTAACCATTTCCAATGTAACGTTGCGTTTGCAACATCACATCTTTCAACAATGAGACCAACGCTGAAAAGGGTCCTCTTTTTTTTTTGAAAAGGGACATCGCTGCTTGACGTAGACCAGCCGCCACGAAAGCGCCGGTCTGTGTGGGTCAAGCAGTATCTGACTGCCCGTAAACAGGCTGGAGAGGCTGTATGGAGATGAGTTACGCTAGTTTTTTAATAGTTTAAAAATATATACATTGTCCCGCTCGCTGCGTTCAAGTTGGTTGGTTGGTTGGTTTGTTACATTACATTTTACTATTTCAATGCTATATAATATTGCTTAGTTGCTGCATTAATTATTGTGAATGGTTTACCCGTATTGTAAAGTGTTACCCATTTCTGGGTTAAACATCAAATCCTTTCTTTCTTTATTTTTTTTCTGTCTTTCTTTATTTTATTTTTTGATCGTCTCGCCTAATGCGGGTAGATAGCTCTGATTGCCAGCCTGAATTCCTCTCCCTAACGTGACTCCATGAAGAAACAGGGGCATGGGCATCAGAATATTTGGATAGCACCGCCACCACCATCACTGTAAAATAAAACTGCAGTGCTCCCTGTCCTTGCTTATGAACACAAATTGTGTTCACTGCCTGGGCTCTGCCCTTGTTTAACTAGAGGCAAACCCCCAAATCGACACAGTGTGTGTGTGTGTGTGTGTGTGTGTGTGTGTGTGTGTGTGTGTGTGTTATATTACTGGATGAGTGACAACTGAGAGCATCTGTCAGAGCAACAGGCCAGCCAACTGCTCATACATTATTCACAAAAAGATTGACGATAAAGCCAATGTGTGTGTGTGTGTGTGTGTGTGTGTGTGTGTGTGTGTGTGTGTGTGTGTGTGTGTGTGTGTGTGTGTGTGTGTGTGTGTGGGTGGTGCTGATCGATAACTCTTGGGTTGAAATCGGGGATAAACGTGGGTGTTGTTTAACATAAAACTGTCTGATTCAAAACAAATCAACAAAAATTCTTGAAAGGTAAATGTGCCAGTATGTAAATATATAATTATAAGTATTTTAGTTAGAATCATCCTATTGTCATTTTTCATAGCAATTCGAAAGAAAATCTCTTAACCTTGATATCCAAGCCATCCTATATCAGGGGTTTCTGAGCCCTTTAATCAAGGGCAGGGAATGCTTAGTATGGATGCTGTGTGACTGCGTCCACGTGGTCAGCCTCTAATTGAATATACTCAGACACTAATGGTTAGGGTGAGCTGGCCTGTCTTTCAGTTCTCCCATAAGTCTATCTGTCATGTTTTCCCATAGGAGAACCGTAACATTCCACTGGTTTAGAGATGGTGATGTTTGGGGAGAGGGGCTGTGGGAGTAATGTGTAGGGATGACATTGTCAGATTGACCTCTGCTTTCTCTTGTCACTGAACACACATCTCCTCTCCTTCCATCTTCCCTTTCCTTCCCTGCCTTTAGACCCCCACCCTCCCTAGACTAGTAGGATGTATTTCTTCCATTACTGAAGCCACCTTTCACCTATGCTCTCTCTCTCCTCTCTCTCTCCCTCTCTCCTACCTCCTCAATCTTTTGCTGTTGATTTTTTATATTCAATGTGGTTTCTTTTAACCAAAATACACATACTGTAATTAACCATATATGCATTGGAAATATGTTCATATGCATGTACCTTGTATTTACATATGTGTTATCTATATTGTATTTACAGTATTGTGCCTGTATATCACTATTATTCCATGTCGTTTTGTTTTGCACACTTATGCACTATAGATGAAAAGTGTATTATAATAATAATATATGGCAGCTCTCTCCTTCTGTCCTTTGTTAACCCGTAACCCTTTGGCCCAAATCTATCAATGGACAAATGTTTTTGTTTTTCTGCTGTTGTTAAAAGCTCCAATACTGCAAAAAACCCGACCTGTACGCTACCCTGAGATACCCAATACCCGATTGTTTTTGTGTTTGATATTAAATATAAGGGCACAGTGATTAATACATGCTTTAACAGAATACATTTACTTGGAGACAAGTGGAGAACTCCTCCAAAGTACTCTCTCTGAAAAGATTAACCTAATGTAGGTATAGGATTACAACCTTTACCAACAGCTGTATACTTTTCTTAAATATAGGTATATTGAAAATCTGATCTTCAAGAATGAAAATAACTTGGCCACTTCCTGTTAAACCTCAACGAATCAAAGGCTGGGATCCTATCTAACCATACAAATAAGCCAATACGTATCTAGACACTGAAGGCAGATTAGCTCAACAGCAAAATATATGAAATAACATTATCTCACGCCTTACATCTATCTGAACAAGCAAAAAAAAAATGATGCATCGATGTTGCTACTGCAGAGCTGACCACATTGATTTCCGTTTGGTTGATGGGAGTCAATTTTGATCCAGCTGCGTCAGTTTTTTAAGCTTGATAAGATTGATTATCAAGCAATATTTGATCACTGTTTTTTTGGTCTCTGATGTTGCCTGTAATTTCGTTTTTTAAATATGGCAGACATGTGGGGGGAGGGGGCTCTTTGTAATCCAATGATCTAACTATAATGGGTTGACCTGTGTGTGTGTGTGTGTATGTGTGTGTGTGTGTGTTTGTGTGGTTATTCAGTTAAAAGTAGAACACGTATAACACTGCTATAACACTGCTAAATTTGAAATCAACAAGGCGATTTCTGGGAATAAATACAATTGGGCAAGGAGCTTCCTATTCCATGAAGTCGTTTTGGATGTGGCCAAGCCAGGGCTAAGCCTGTGATATTTGGGCGTCGATTCAATTTGAGTGTGTATCTGTTGCCATGATGACATGACATTTGAGAAGCCACTGACTCTCAATCTATATCCCATACATTTTCAACTACCTAACAATCTCTGAAAATCCTCTTATCTTTTTCCGTCGATCAGTCCAGACAGTGTAGAGGCATGTGACCCACTAAAAGAAATGCATTACATACTCGCACAACCCCAACATAAACACAAACACAACATGCAAGCCGGCAAAAAATAAATAAACTAGATGTCCACCCAATAACGTAATTCGTTGTTTAAAGAGCCAGTGAGCCCACTGTTTCAGATGGAATTCAAACACTGTGATTGAAAAAAATGCGTTTTGGGCTGAGAGTTTTAGGAAAGAGGGGGGGCGTGCTATCCCCGTGGTTACGACCCACGCCAACTTGATGATGTTTTTTTAGTACCGTTGTTGTGTAACTGTTATGAGCGTTATAATAAGCGATGTTGTATATGAAATGCGCCACACACCGTAGCATTATACTATAGGTGACCGGGAAGCCTATCCCTCACTCGGACGCAGACATTAAATACATCGCTGCTCAGACAGAGCTTGACGTCAGACTACCTCGGAAAAGGTAGTCTGACGTCACTAAAGAACACCACCTGCGTTCACAGCACAGTGGAACGTTCCCGTAGTGTTTTGGGAAGAAAAGCAAAAACATAGGATTTTACCCTTTTTTTCTCTAAATTGGGGACTTATTTCAGTGACAGTGATAAAATGGCATAGATTATTATGTTGACGATCATATAAGACAAATAACCACGTTTAAAACAAAAATAAAGTAGTTTTGGGTTCACTGGCTCAATTTGTATTGTAAGACATAATTGATTTTATATGACTCCTTTGTTATTTGGATTTCACTTTGCATTTTTGTGTCCTTGTTACTATGTAACTGTCACGTCACCCTCTGCCACCACCTAGTGGCGCCGGCTGCCACTACACCATGTGCCTTTGTTGACGTTCCATCACCAATTAACCACGTGCACTCCGGTCTACACTCCTGCCAACTATCAACAATCAGCGCACCCTATTTCTCCCTCGTTTCCCGAGCAGCCGGCTTCAGATCGTTGTATTCAAACCTTGCGTTAGTACCTCGCTCCCGCACTTAGACTCTCGTTTACCTTTACCTTTACCTGTGCCTTGCCTGCTCCTAATCTGCCTTTGTCCTCTACCCAGTCTTCCCGGATACCTACCCGTCTCCTGACCACCCACCCACTGACTGCCTTCCCGTTATCGACCCATCGCCTGCCAAGACTCCCCGCCTGCTTCCGTCTGCCTGTCTGTCTCTCGCCCGCCTGTCTTCGAACTATTGCCTGCCTGACTACGCTTTGCTCTGCCCTTGTTGTACCGTTTATATTAAACTCCCTAGTTCCTTATACCATCTCCGCCTGTTGTGTTCCGCACTTGGGTCTCCCAGTCGTATCCCGTAACAGTACGATCTGGCCAAGATGAACCCAGCGGATCTGGACGCTGTTCGCCATGCCATTTCCCAGCAAGGAGTTATGTTGGGACAGCACGGTGTGGCACTACAGGAAATAACGAGCGCAATTCAAGATCTAACTACTTGCCTTACCACTGTCCAACTCAGCTCAGTGCTCTAGCTATTTCTTCACCGCCTGTTTCACCACCCTCGCCTGCTGTTCCAGAGACTGCGTCGTTCCGAGAGCCCAAAGTTCCGACACCGAATAAGTATGAGGGGGATTTGGGAGGATGTCGATCCATTCTCATGCAATGTGACTTGGTTTTTGACTTACAACCTTTGTTATGGAACTGCTGCGGGGAAAGCCTCTGGAGTGGGCATCTGCCCTATGGGAACGAAAGGACTCCTGCTTATCGTCGTACCACGAGTTCTCAGCCGCAATGAGGAAACTGTTTGATCATCCCGTCCGAGGAAAGGACGCATCGAAGCGTTTGTGCTCTCTGCGCCAGGGGTCACGCAGCGTAGCAGATTTTGTGATTGAGTTTAGAACATTGGCAGGGGAGAGTGGGTGGAAAGAGAAATCACTACAGGCTATGTTTCATCAGGGGTTGT
Source organism: Lota lota (assembly GCA_026745465.1). NCBI lineage: Eukaryota > Metazoa > Chordata > Actinopteri > Gadiformes > Lotidae > Lota > Lota lota. The sequence goes on from JACYXH010000611.1 coordinate 695,665, forward strand.
CTGAACAGTTAAAAGATGAACTAATCTCTTATCCTGAGCCTAGGGACTTGGACGAGTTGGTGGCTTTGTCTATTCGGGTTGATAACAGGTGCCGAGAGAGAAGGAGGGATAGACGTGAGAGGTTTCCCAACCATTCTCCGTGTCGTCAACCTTCCAAATATGGAGCGGAGTTGGGGAACCGAGCTACATCCCAGGAGTTTAAGGGGGAACAGCGGTCGTCCGACTCTGAACCCATGCAACTGGGTCGAGCTCACCTGTCCCCTTCCGAGCGGCAACACCGGCTAGCTACTAAGGCCTGTCTTTACTGCGGTCTTCCTGGTCACTTCGTTTCTACCTGTCCCACTCGCCTGGGAAAAGAGCCGACTCACCAGTAATTCGAGGGGTTCTGGCGAGTCGTACCCTTATCCCCTCTGTTTTTCGACCCCAGCTAGATGCCGTTCTCTCGTGGCGTGACCAGGCGTTCCCACTCTCGGTCCTCTTGGACTCGGGGGCCGACGAGTCTTTTATCGATAGGGAGTTGGTCAACCAGCTCAAAATAGACACAGTTCCGCTTAATTCCCCTATTGAGGCCCAGGCCCTTAATGGAAAGTCCCTCGGCCGCGTTAAGTACCAGACAGTACCAGTCTCCTTGTTGATCTCGGGCAACCACCGCGAGTCACTTTCGCTCCATATTATGGACTGTCCCGCTTCCCCAGTAGTGTTGGGTTTCCCTTGGTTGCGTGCTCACAATCCAAACATCGATTGGCAATCGGCCCGTATTACATCCTGGAGCCCTCACTGTCTTTCCCACTGCCTTCGCTCCGCCTTGCCCCCCCACGTCGTCGAGCCTACGACACCACCACTTCCTGACCTGTCCGCGGTTCCAGATACTTACCATGATCTCGCGGAGGTTTTTAGCAAGGCTCACACCCTCACTTTGCCCCCCCACCGCCCATATGACTGCGCCATAGACCTTCTTCCGGGAGCACCCCTGCCCAGCAGTCGATTATTCAATCTCTCCCGCCCGGAACGTGAGGCTATGGAGCAGTACATTCAGGAGTCCCTGGCCGCGGGAATTAGCCGTCCCTCTTCCTCTCCGGTTGGAGCCGTTTTTTTGTTTGTTTCCAAGAAGGATCATTCCCTCCGCCCTTGTATAGACTATCGAGGCCTGAATAATATCACTATAAAAAACAAGTACCCTCTGCCCCTGATCAGCTCTGCCTTTGTCCCCCTCCACGGAGCCATGATTTTCTCGAAACTCGACCTGCGTAACGCATACCATTTGGTCCGCATCCGGGAGGGGGACGAGTGGAAGACGGCGTTCAACACTCCCCTTGGCCACTTCGAATACTTAATGATGCCTTTCGGTCTCACTAAGTGAGACCGGTCCCCAGCCGTCTTCCAAGCTCTCGTGAATGACGTCCTTCGCGACATGCTAAAATCGCTCGGTCTTCGTTTACCTGGACGACATCCTCATCTTCTCTGGGTCGTTGGAGGAACATAAGATTCACGTCCGGCAGGTTCTCCAGCGGCTCCTTGAGAATCGGCTTTTTGTAAAGGCAGAGAAGTGCGAGTTTCACGTCTCCTCCAATTCTTTCTTGGGATACATCATCGGCCAGGGACAGGTGAGGATGGACCCTGCAAAGGTCTCGGCAGTTGCCGAGTGGCCCACTCCCTCTACCCGAAAGAAGCTCCAGCAATTCCTGGGATTTGCAAACTTCTATCGGCGATTCATCCGCGGTTACAGTCAGATCGCGGCACCCCTCACGGCCTTGACCTCCATTAAAAGCCCTTTCCTGTGGACTCCGGAGGCTGAAGTGGCGTCCACTATCCTCAAGGAACGCTTCGTCTCCTCGCCGATTCTTGTTCAACCCAACCCCGCAAACCAATTCGTGGTGGAGGTAGACGCTTCGGACACCGGTGTGGGCGCAGTCCTCTCCCAGCGCTCTTCCTCCAATCAAAAGATGCACCCGTGCGCTTTTTTCTCTCGCCGCCTGACTCCTCCCGAGAGGAACTACGACGTGGGCAACCGTGAGCTCTTGGCCGTCAAATTAGCCCTGGAAGAATGGCGACACTGGCTGGAGGGAGCGGAGCTGCCGTTCGTAGTTTGGACTGACCACCGAAATCTCGAGTACATACAGTCAGCAAAGAGACTGAACTCTCGACAAGCCAGGTGGGCCCTATTCTTCGGCCGTTTTAATTTTACTCTCACCTTCCGTCCCGGTTCTAGAAATGTAAAACCCGATGCCTTGTCTCGTCTCTACTCCCCGGAGGACCCCAACCCAGATCCGGAACCCATTCTGCCCCCAGTGTGCTTAGTAGCGACTCTAACCTGGGAGGTCGAGTCCGCCGTCCTTCAAGCCCAGGAACACCAGCCCGACCCGGGTACCGGTCCTTCCGATCTTCTTTTTGTCCCAGATACGGAGCGTTCGAGGGTTCTTTCGTGGGCACACTCCACCAGGCTCACCTGACACCCAGGCGTGACCCGTACTCTGGAGTTCATCCGCCGGCGATTCTGGTGGCCAACAATGGACACGGACGTTCGCGATTACGTCGCAGCCTGCTCTACGTGTTCGCGCAGCAAGACCTCCACTCGGCCCCGCTCCGGTCTCCTCCGACCCTTACCCATTCCCAGCCGTCCCTGGTCCCACATCGCTCTGGACTTCGTCACCGGTCTTCCCCCCTCTGACGGCAACACCACCATCCTCACCGTCATCCACCGGTTCTCCAAGTCTGCCCATTTCCTCGCGCTCCCCAAGCTCCCCTCTGCCAAAGAAACTGCGGATCTCCTCGTCGCCCATGTCTTCTGGCTGCACGGCATCCCGATGGACGTGGTCTCAGATCGAGGTTCCCAGTTTACATCCCAGGTTTGGCGAGCTTTCTGCACTGTTCTGGGGGCCTCGGTCAGCCTGTCCTCGGGATACCACCCCCAGTCTAACGGCCAAGCGGAACGGGCGAATCAGGAAATGGAGGCCGCTTTACGCTGCGTCACAGAAGCAAACCCCTCCACCTGGAGTTCCCAACTACCGTGGGTAGAATACGCCCACAACTCCCTGGTGAACTCCTCCACGGGCCTATCCCCATTCCAGTGCTCTTTGGGATATCAGCCACCTCTATTCTCTTCCCTGGAGGCGGAGGTCGCCGTCCCTTCAGTTCAGGCCCACATGCAACGTTGCCAGCGGACCTGGAAACGCGCTCGGACTGCGATCCTCCGGGCCTCCTCCCGTTCCCAGCACCAGGCCAACAAACGCCGCGTACCTGCCCCTAGTTATTCCCCAGGCCAAAAGGTTTGGCTCCGATCTAAGGATCTTCCCCTCAAAGGAGAGACACAGAAGCTCTCTCCCCGTTACGTCGGCCCGTTTGAGATCGAGGCAATCATCAACCCCTGTGCCGTCCGCCTCAGACTCCCGGCTTCCCTCCGCATTCACCCTACATTCCACGTTTCCCAGATCAAGCCTGTTTCCACCAGTCCTCTGTCTACCCCATCTCCGGCCCCGCCTCCTCCGCGTATCATCGACAACCACCCGGCCTGGACGGTGCGTCGTCTACTAGACGTTCGTCGTCGCGGCCGGGGCCATCAATATTTGGGGGACTGGGAGGGTTACGGTCCGGAGGAGCGTTCATGGGTCCCGCGGAGCTACATCTTGGACGCGTCCCTCATCAGGGACTTCCACCGCCAGCACCCATCCCTTCCCGGGCGCTCGCCTGGAGGCGATCGTCGAGGGGGGGGTACTGTCACGTCACCCTCTGCCACCACCTAGTGGCGCCGGCTGCCACTACACCATGTGCCTTTGTTTACGTTCCATCACCAATTAACCACGTGCACTCCGGTCTACACTCCTGCCAACTATCAACAATCAGCGCACCCTATTTCTCCCTCGTTTCCCGAGCAGCCGGCGCCAGATCGTTGTATTCAAACCTTGCGTTAGTACCTCGTTCCCGCACTTAGACTCTCGTTTACCTTTACCTTTACCTGTGCCTTGCCTGCTCCTAATCTGCCTTTGTCCTCTACCCAGTCTTCCCGGATACCTACCCGTCTCCTGACCACCCACCCACTGACTGCCTTCCCGTTATCGACCCATCGCCTGCCAAGACTCCCCGCCTGCTTCCGTCTGCCTGTCTGTCTCTCGCCCGCCTGTCTTCGAACTATTGCCTGCCTGACTACGCTTTGCTCTGCCCTTGTTGTACCGTTTATATTAAACTCCCTAGTTCCTTATACCATCTCCGCCTGTTGTGTTCCGCACTTGGGTCTCCCAGTCGTATCCCGTAACAGTAACATATGTTATTACGTTATGGAACAACCTGTAAATATACAATGTAATTAAGTTTATGTAATAGGGAAATATTGTTATATTTACTTTTTCTACTGAAAATTTGAAACAGTGTTCATGTTAACTGACTCATCTCATTGCTTCTCCAACTCACACATGATGTATTATCTTTACCGTGATCATTCTAAGTCAAATGGAAGAAATGTGATTTATAAAATTAATTGTAGTACAAGGTCATAATTTTTTTTTTCATTTGGTTAGGATCTCAGTTGTTAGTTCAGTTGTTAGTTGTTAGTCAGTTGTTCTTCATGTTATGTATGTTACGAGGTCCTGGTTGACAATTATATTTCCTAGTACTAAGTTATAAGGTTTGAATATGAATGTGTTTTGGGAATGGTCTAGGGCCATAAGTCCTTAATTATTAAGGATTGAATATGAATGGGTTTTGGGAATGGACTAGGGGCAATCAAGTTCCACCCTCAACGTCCCAAAGATCTATTGTTACATTGCTGTTGGCAAACAATGGAAGTGCTCTATAGAAGGAAAATCTAAGTGGTCCCATGTAAACCAATGAGTGACATCATGGACACTACATTCATATTTCTTACAGTCTATGTAACCCGTTCACAGGAAGAGACGTAAAGTAAAGTAAGGGGGAAATTGTGCCATGTCCAGGAGGAGCATAAAATCATTTTCTATTTAGGGTTGGCTTATTGTTGTTTGCATCAAAATTATATAAAATGGTTTCCAGTCAACTTTAGATGAACGTATATTAAAAATGTTTAACAATATCCGTAACTGAATGTTATTAAGGCGAGACAATTAGTCACACCTCACACCTTCTTGACCAATGGTGCTAATCATAAGCTTGACCAATCACAAATGTTAGCCTACCTGTCACCTAACCCACACCATTTAAATAACAGTTCAAATAGAATGTGTCATTCAGACACATTCAGAACCGCTGAGGTGTCCCGTTTTGTGCATCTGCTTGTAAAAATGATGCGTACTACAATTTTATTTCTAAATAACTGTCAGAGACAATTTAGAATGCTGACTCAGTTGGACCCGGTAGAGGTAAATCACCCCCGCCCGGTAATTCATGGAAAAACTCTGATGAGCAAATATAGAATCATAAACATTTTATCATAGTAAATAACATATTTTCTTAATCAAACTTTGATGGATGATGAACAGCAATGCAACATAATGAAATAATTATAATGAACTTTAATTTGAGAACAAATATCCCTGTTGTTTGGGAGACCAGGAAATTTAAAGATTTGATAGCAAGCTAAGCTAACTTGGCTAACCTCGTAAACATGGCTAACCTGGATGTCTGTTCGGCAGAGGGAAGGGGGGGAATGTCACAATCACAACAGTACTGAGTTGATGGAGAAGAATTGTACACAATACAAGACAGAGAGACAGAGACACACATAGAGGGAGAGAGAGATAAGAGAGAGAAAAGGGGGAGAACAGAGATAGAGAGAGGATGTAAGAGAGATGAGAGAAGGGAGGGATACTAGAGATAGAGAGGAAGGGAGCGATAACAGAGATAGAGAGAGGATATAAGAGAGAGATGAGAGGAAGGGAGGGATAACAGATAGAGAGAGGATGTAAGAGAGAGACGAGAGGAATGGAGGCTGGTAGGAGGTGTCCCAGGTTTGGGCGTCATACCTATTGATCTTGTGTCAGTTTGTACAAGATGGATCAGTGACCCCCCTCTACCCTCTTTTTCTCTTTCTACTCCACCACCCCCTTCATTTTTCATAAACTCCATTCCTTTCTCCTTCTCTCCTGCCCACGCTCACACCTTCCCTCCCTCTCTCCCCTCTTCCCTCCCTCTCCTCTCATTGTTGCAATGAACAATGCAACAATGCATTGTTCGGCTGCACCGAAGAAGAAACACAATGCACAAATATAAAATACACGCTTGGCTGGGAATTTGTTGCCTTTTCCTATATTCAAGTGGGCTAAGCCGCTGGCACAAATGCTGGTGGACGGAAAGAGGACCAGAGTTTGAGTCCCATGGTGGCGAACTCGGGTTAAGTTGTCAAGTACTTAAGTACTTCACCAGCATCAGGGCAAGCCTGCCCACTATCCGTTACACATATAAAAGCATGTTAGTTTACTGTAATAGGTAATGGAACACTTGGTGAGTTGTATAGGGAGATTGAGCATACGGTTCGTGATTTACATCTAGTTGTAAAAGGATACCAGTGTTGACCACTGGTATCCTATGTATCCTTTATATAAACCCACCAGAAAACAGTACTTCTCAATGACAAACAGTCCAATGTTGAACATACCTGATACTTAATAAAAATAATACTTAGTTTGCAAACTGTATGATATTTTATCTCTCTAAGTAGATATATGTGTTCTATATCTTTACCCACCAACAGGTGCGATGACAAGACTAACAAGATGTTTGTGCTCCTCTCTCTCTCTTTCTCTGTTTGATATACAAGTGTGGCCACGGTTGGGCACCTAGGGGCTTGCCCCACTATCGAAGAGTTACCCATGTCTCCGTGCGATCTCATTGGCCACTGCCCCTGGCCAATCAAGCCAACCCCTGGTGCACACACCTAACAAGACCACGACTCCACTGATCCACTGAAAACGACAGATGAAAAGAGATAGAGGTAGAAGAAGAAAATGACAGAGGGCAAGTAGAGACACAGAAAAACAAAGAGAGATAGTGATAAAGAGACCTAAGAGAGACCATAGGACATGTTTCCTGACCTTCATCAACTTAAATAGAAGCAGTTAGCTAGAAAGGGACTAACTATCTCAATATGTACATTTACATAACGCATAACGTATTTTCAACTGACAACCATTGTTGGCATCCCTATTTGTACTGGTCTAAATATAGATATAGAATACATAGACGACTGTATAACATAATTGCATTCAAATGTAAACCAAATATGCAGACCCACTCCCACACAGGTTAAGGGAATATGTATATTCCTGTTCTTAGAGAGCTATTTATTTATTATTGCAGGTGTGCATGTGTATGGATGCAGTGTGTGTGCAAAGATGTAGTCAGCATCATAAATCCCTTGGGTGGCTTGATGTTGAGAAATTAGGTAGTGGGAACACAGCTATAACCTTCAGGGGATCTGCAAAGTCAGACAGAGACAGAGACAGAGACAGAGACCGAGAGCGAGAGCGAGAGCGAGAGCGAGAGAGAGAGAGAGAGAGAGAGAGAAAGAAATAGAAAGAGAGAGATACAGAGAGCAAGAGAGAGAGAGCGGGAGAGCGGGAGAGCGGGAGAGAGATAGAGATAGAGACAGAGTAAGAGAACGACATAGAAAGATAGACAGAGAGCAAGAGAGAAAGATACAGAGAGAGGTGAACAATTACATTTATACACACAGACACGCACTGATACACACACATTGCGACATGCAAAATCATGGACAATGACCTCTATCAAGGCATGTGGGGGGGGGGGGGGGGGGGGGGGGCTGGTTATAGAACCAGACTTTATAAAGAGATGCTTGCTGTGGACTATGACACAAGGCTGAATGCACTGTGCCTTGTGCTGGTCTCAATGTTATGACACTGTATTTGCATGTAAACATGTTAGAGTATGTTTGAATTTGTAATTAAAACATGAATGTAAGTGTTTGAGTGTGTACTTTTGTGTGTGTACTTTTGTGTGTGTACTTTTGTGTGTGTGTGTGTGTGTGTGTGTGTGTGTGTGTGTGTGTGTGTGTGTTGCTCCCTTCTTAATGGGCGCATATGTCAGATATCCAGTTTTACCCATATAAATCATTTTAACTAAACATTTCCATAATTTCATCATTTTGCAGTACGGTATTATTTACATTTTATTCCACTTGCCCCTGTAACTTTATGAAGTGGACTAAGTCAAGTTTGTTTGAATAGTGCTTTATCAAAGTTTTGGAGCGAGGCCCACATTCAGGTGGATTTAAAAGCACCCCCTGACCCTGCGTCATCAATCCGGAAAAATACTGAGTATGAGTTAGCAAACTTGGATGATCACTTGTTCACAGATAGAAACTATGCTCAGTGTTTCCCCTATAATTGTAAAAAAATGTATTAACCCCCCCCCAAAAAAAATGTAATAAATAATAATAATAATTGCATTTATTATATTATTTTTATATTGCAATAACAATAACGCAGTGTTGTCTTGACGCGACGTGAGGACGTTAAAAACTATTTATATCTGCCGCGATGTGAATATGCGGCATATTCTTCTAATAATCGCACCGGTGAAAAGACGGATGGAATACTCAAGCTATACAGCGAAGACGAGCTTATGCTCCGTCCTTTCACCAACATATCCTATGTATTTAGAGGATTCAATTAGTTTACTTTTTAATCCAAGTGTTAAATAGTGTAGCGAATGGCTGTTAGTGGATTAGGGGGATTATGATAAGTGGTTGTGTTTTGGAGACGTTAGTTTCCCTGTTCAATAACTAAAATAGCCTATCACCCTTTTCTTAGAAAGTTGGAACGAAACTGTTGCGATACAACTGCACACCTTCATGTAACTAACTGTTGATCAAAATATAGAGGAATGAATAGATGGATATCCATCCATCCATACACACACACACACACACACACACACACACACACACACACACACACACACACACACACACACACACACACACACACACTTTCCTCTTCTATTCTCTCCTCTTGTCACATCACCCTCTGCCACCACCTAGTGGCGCCGGCTGCCACTACACCATGTGCCTCTGTTTACGTTCCGTCACCAATTACCCACGTGCACTCCGGTCTTCACTCCTGTCTACTATCAACTAATCAGCGCACTCTATTTAACCCTCGTTCCCCAAGCAGCCTGCGCCAGATCGTTGTATTCAAACCCTGTGTTAGTACCTCGTTCCCGCACTTAGTCTCGTGTTTACCTTAGCCTTACCTGTGCCTTGCCTGCTCCTAATTTGCCTCTGTCCTCTACCCAGCCTTCCCGAATACCTACCCGTCTCCTGATCTCCTACCCACTGACTGCCTTCCCGTTACCGACCCTTCGCCTGCCAAGACTCCCCGCCTGCTTCCGTCTGCCTGTCTGTCTCTCGCCCGCCTGCCTACGTCCCTCTGCCTGCCTAACCCCCCGCCTGCCTACTGCCTGCCCGACTACCCGCCTGCCTACGTCCCTCTGCCTGCCTGACCCCCCGCCTGTCTTCGAACTATTGCCTGCCCGACTACGCTTTGCTCAGCCCTTGCTGTACCGTTTATATTAAATTGCATAGTTCCTTATACCGTCTCCGCCTGTTGAGTTCCGCACTTGGGTTTCCCAGCCGTATCCCGTAACAGTACGATCTGGCCAAGATGAACCCAGCAGAACTGGACGCTGTTCGCTATGCCTCTTCCCGGCAAGGAGTTTTGTTGGGACAGCACGGTGAGGCACTACAGAAAATCATGGGCGCAATTCATGATCTAAATAATAGCCTTACCTCTGTCCAGACTCAGCTCAGTGCTCTTGCTTCACCACCTGTTACTCCACCCCCGCCTGCTGTTCCAGAGACTGCGTCGTTCCGAGAGCCCAAAGTTCCGACACCGGATAAGTACGAGGGGGATTTGGGAGGATGTCGATCCTTTCTCATGCAATGTGACTTGGTTTTTGACTGACAACCCTACTCATATGCTTCGGATAAGGCTAAGATTGCCTTTGTTATAGAACTGCTGCGGGGAAAGCCTCTGGAGTGGGCATCTGCCCTATGGGAATGAAAGGACTCCTGCTTATCGTCGTACCACGAGTTCTCAGCCGCAATGAGGAAACTGTTTGATCATCCCGTCCGAGGAAAGGACGCATCATAGCGGTTGTGCTCTCTGCGCCAGGGGTCACGCAGCGTAGCAGATTTTGTGATCGAGTTTAGAACATTGGCAGGGGAGAGTGGGTGGAACGAGGAATCACTACAGGCTATTTTCCATCAGGGGTTGTCTGAACAGTTAAAAGATGAACTAATCTCTTATCCTGAGCCTAGGGACTTGGACGAGTTGGTGGCTTTATCTATTCGAGTTGACAACAGGTGCCGAGAGAGAAGGAGGGATAGACGTGAGAGGATTCCCAACCATTCTCCGGGTCGTCAACCTTCCAAATATGGAGCGGAGTTGGGGAAACGAGCTACGTTCCAGGAGTTCGAGGGGGAACAGCGGTCGTCCGACTCCGAACCCATGCAACTGGGTCGAGCTCACCTGTCCCCGTCCGAGCGCCAACACCGGCTAGCTACTAGAGTCTGTCTTTACTGCGGTCTTCCTGGTCATTTCATTTCTACCTGTCCCACTCGCCCGGGAAAAGAGTCGACTCACCGGTAATTCGAGGGGTTCTGGCGAGTCGTACCCTTATTCCCTCTGTTTTTCGACCCCAGCTAGATGCCGTTCTCTCGTGGCGTGACCAGGCGTTCCCACTCTCGGTTCTTTTAGATTCAGGGGCCGACGAGTCATTTATAGATTGTGAGTTGGTCAACCAACTCAAAATAGACACGGTCCCGCTTAGTTCCCCTATTGAGGCCCAGGCCCTCAATGGAAAGTCCCTCGGCCGTGTTAAGTACCAAACAGTACCGGTTTCGTTGTTAATCTCGGGCAATCACCGCGAGACACTTTCGCTCCATATTATGGACTGTCCCGCTTCCCCTGTAGTGTTGGGTTTCCCTTGGTTGTGTGCTCACAATCCAAACATCGATTGGCAATCGGCCCGTATTACATCCTGGAGCCCTCACTGCCTTTCCCACTGCCTTCGCTCCGCCTCGCCTCCCCACGTCGTTGAGCCCACGACACCATCACTTCCTGACCTGTCCGCGGTTCCAGATACTTACCATGATCTCGCGGAGGTTTTTAGCAAGACTCACACCCTCACCTTGCCCCCCCACCGCCCATACGACTGCGCCATAGACCTTCTTCCGGGAGCACCCCTGCCTAGCAGTCGATTATTCAATCTCTCCCGCCCGGAACGGGAGGCTATGGAGCAGTACATTCAGGAGTCCCTGGCCGCGGCAATTATCCGTCCCTCTTCCTCTCCGGTTGGAGCCGGTTTCTTTTTTGTCTCTAAGAAGGATCATTCCCTACGCCCTTGTACAGACTATCGAGGCCTGAATAACATCACTATTAAAAACAAGTACCCTCTGCCCCTGATCAGTTCTGCCTTTGTTCCCCTCCATGGAGCCATGATTTTTTCGAAACTCGACCTGCGTAACGCATACCATTTGGTCCGCATCCGGGAGGGGGACGAGTGGAAGACGGCGTTCAACACTCCCCTTGGCCACTTCGAATACCTAGTGATGCCTTTCGGTCTCACTAACGCCCCAGCCGTCTTCCAAGCCCTCGTGAATGACGTCCTTCGCGACATGCTAAATCGCTCAGTCTTTGTTTACCTAGACGACATCCTCATCTTCTCCGAGTCGTTGGAGGAACATAAGATTCACGTCCGGCAGGTTCTCCAGCTGCTCCTTGAGAATCGGCTTTTTGTAAAGGCAGAGAAGTGCGAGTTTCACGTCACCTCCACTTCTTTCCTGGGATACATCATCGGCCAGGGACAGGTGAGGATGGACCCTGCAAAGGTCTCGGCAGTTGCCGAGTGGCCCACTCCCTCGACCCGAAAGAAGCTCCAGCAATTCCTTGGATTTGCAAACTTCTATCGGCGATTCATCCGCGGTTACAGTCAGATCGCGGCACCCCTCACGGCCTTGACTTTCATTAAAAGCCCCTTTCTATGGACTCCGGAGGCTGAAGCAGCATTCACCACCCTCAAGGAACGCTTCGTCTCCTCGCCGATTCTTGTTCAACCCAACCCTGCAAACCAATTCGTGGTGGAGGTGGACGCTTCGGACACCGGTGTGGGCGCAGTTCTTTCCCAGCGCTCTTCCTCCGACCAGAAGATGCACCCGTGCGCTTTTTTCTCTCGACGCTTGACTCCTCCCGAGAGGAACTACGACGTGGGCAACCGTGAGCTCTTGGCCGTTAAATTAGCCCTGGAAGAATGGAGACACTGGCTGGAGGGAGCTGAGCAGCCGTTCGTAGTTTGGACTGACCACCGGAATCTCGAGTATATTCAGTCAGCAAAGAGACTGAATTCTCGACAAGCCAGGTGGGCCTTGTTCTTCGGCCGTTTCAACTTCACTCTCACCTTCCGTCCCGGTTCCAGAAATGTAAAGCCCGATGCCTTGTCTCGTCTCTACTCCCCGGAGGACCCCAACCCAGATCCAGAACCCATTCTGCCCCCCGTGTGCTTGGTAGCGACTCTAACCTGGGAGGTCGAGTCCGCCGTCCGACAGGCCCAGGAACACCAGCCCGACCCGGGTACCGGTCCTTCCGATCGTCTTTTTGTCCCAGACACGGAGCGTTCGAGGGTTCTTTCATGGGCACACTCCACCAGGCTCACCTGCCATCCAGGCGTGACCCGAACTCTGGAGTTCATCCGCCGGCGATTCTGGTGGCCAACAATGGACACGGACGTTCGCGGTTACGTCGCAGCCTGCTCTACGTGTTCGCGCAGCAAGACCTCTACTCGGCCCCGCTCCGGTCTTCTCTGACCCTTACCCATTCCCAGCCGTCCTTGGTCCCACATCGCCTTGGACTTCGTCACCGGTCTTCCTCCTTCTGACGGCAACACCACCATCCTCACCGTTGTCGACCGGTTCTCCAAGTCTGCCCATTTCCTCGCGCTCCCCAAGCTCCCCTCTGCTAAAGAAACTGCGGATCTCCTGGTCGCCCACGTCTTCCGGCTGCACGGCATCCCGATGGACGTGGTCTCAGATCGAGGTCCCCAGTTTACATCCCAGGTTTGGCGAGCTTTCTGCACTGCTCTGGGGGCCTCGGTCAGCCTGTCCTCGGGATACCACCCCCAGTCTAACGGTCAAGCAGAACGGGCGAATCAGGAGATGGAGGCCGCTTTACGCTGCGTCACTGAAGCAAACCCCTCCACATGGAGTTCCCAACTACCGTGGGTTGAATATGCCCACAACTCCCTGGAGAACTCCTCCACGGGCTTATCCCCATTTCAGTGCTCTTTGGGATATCAGCCACCTCTATTTCCTTCCCTGGAGGCGGAGATCGCTGTCCCATCAGTTCAGGCCCACATGCAACGCTGCCAGTGGACCTGGAAACGCGCTCGGACTGCGCTCCTCCGGGCCTCTTCCTGTTCCCAGAACCAGGCCAACAAACGCCGCGTACCTGCCCCTCGTTATTCCCCAGGCCAAAAGGTTTGGCTTCGATCCAAGGATCTTCCCCTCAAAGGAGAGACACTGACTGCCTTCCCGTTACCGACCCTTCGCCTGCCAAGACTCCCCGCCTGCTTCCGTCTGCCTGTCTGTCTCTCGCCCGCCTGCCTACGTCCCTCTGCCTGCCTAACCCCCCGCCTGCCTACTGCCTGCCCGACTACCCGCCTGCCTACGTCCCTCTGCCTGCCTGACCCCCCGCCTGTCTTCGAACTATTGCCTGCCCGACTACACTTTGCTCAGCCCTTGCTGTACCGTTTATATTAAACTCCATAGTTCCTTATACCGTCTCCGCCTGTTGTGTTCCGCACTTGGGTTTCCCAGTCGTATCCCGTAACACCTCTTATCTCTCCTCACCCTATCCTGTTTCTTTCTCCACTATATTTTGATCAACAGTTATGTACATTGCCATCCATAGACAACAGCATACACACCTAGAAACGACAAAGTGCACAGTACATCAAAGGAGTACATATATTTCCACGCATTTATGTACCAGCTCTGCATAGAAAGTGACTTAATTGTTGCCTCTCAGTGTGTCCTGATGCCACTGAACTTGATTTTGCCTTTATAATATGTATGTATAATAATAGCATCAGTGTTCCCCCCATAATACTTTTCAGGCCTGGTGGTACGCACCGAAAAACCCTTAACGGACGTGGCACGCGGGATGGCATATGGGCGCGGTCAGCTTCGGTCAAATGGCCAATAGGCGGTCAGCAATTTATATTTGCGTTCAAGTAATCACAAGGAGAGGATGACTTAAATTAAGTGCATTTATAGCATTAAAAAAATATATGAACTTTGCAAAACATAGCACATCATGCACACAGTAGAGCTGTGAATCTTCCTTTATATTCCATTCGATTTTCATTCCTTATTCTTTTTAATATTCGAATTATATTCGAAAATCTTATGCTCAGATTTAGCCTATTATTAATACTTATTATGTACCTAAACACTATACACAGGTTTATCCATTGCCAATGCCACTATTAAATGTTCGGCCCACTAGAGGGCATTCTACCAATAAACATTTCTTTCTTGCCAAGTAAATAATAGGCACAAAAGGATATATTAACGCCGCCTCTCAATGGCGTTAATATCATTAGCCATGTTGTCTGTGGTAATAGAGCGATTTTTTTCACACGACAATAAAATAACAAATCATTGAGTTGAATGGGACTGCACACACACAACGCAATTTACGTTTTGCGAAAAGGCGATATTAATTTTATTCGCACCATGGTCAATTTTTACGGCTCTTGTCAGCGAACATATCCGTTTAACCAATCATATTCAGGTATCTTTGTCATAGTCATCATGTACACTGTACAAGTTGTAGGACATGGCGAAGGTAACAGCCTGTTTATGTTTCTCAACGCAGTGTTCGTACTGCATCCATAGTGGTAAACTACCATCATAGACCTATAATTATCGCTATGTTATATGTATTGATCATTCATCTCGATGGCGGTCGGCGCTACAAGCCAATGTTTACTTGCACTGCGGGACATGCATATAGGTTGCTTTGGCTGGAGGGATGGATGCATGCATGCATGTATACATGAGAGAAAGGAGCATCAATCAAAACGCAAACTGAAGTCACTAAGGTGTAGATTGTGAACACAAATAAATATACACCTTCAATAAACATTGCTCAACTTCATTGCATTTTTTAGACCTTCACTCAACTTATCTACAAGCTCTAACTTCTAGTTTTCTTTCCACCATTTCCATTTTGTTGTGGAATTGTTGTTTCTTAAATACTAATTTTCTCTCTCTCTCTCCATCCTTGTTCTCTCTCTTTCTTTCTCTGCTTCTCTCGCTCGCTCAGGTGCTTGGCCCTCCCTTGTCTTCATGGATAATAGAGAAAAAGATCTGAGCTTTTGAAAACTTCTTTGTGCTGAACAAAGGCAGAGAAACACACTTCAGCATGTGTTGTAGAGAATTAACTATCTTTGATGGATCACTACAGTGAAATGTTTTTACAACAAAGGTTGTATATAGATTGTTTATCTCCCTCTATACACTCCACAACACACACACACACACACACACACACACACACACACACACACACACACACACAATGAGAAATATTAATGTACTTGAAATACTTGTTTTCTCCTCCTTTCTCTCTCAATCTCTCACTACTTTGTCTCTGTCTCCCAACCCTTCTGTCTCTCTCTATCTCCCTTTCTGACAGTTTGTCTCTCTCTCCATCTCCCTTTCTGTCTCTTTGCCATTTATGACTTGAATTGATGTGAGCTTCACTATGGCAACCGTCTCAGCATAGAGAAAGCCTAATCAGTGTGCGGCGCCCTAAGTGGTCCCTAAAAGATGAAGAAATGAAAGACAAAAAATAAGACGCTTCACATTCAGCTGAAGATCTCCTTTACTGTTTATTTTCTGTCGTTTTTTGCATTGTTCATCACCAGTAGATTTCTTAAGTGCAATTTCAGGTCCTTAACAGTTCAAGTTATTATCCTGAGGACAATAGCTAAAAGCTAATCAATTGTCTCAAATGAGACTGCCACTGCTTCAGAAACCTATCTAAACAGGTGAGATAGGTTTGGTGAAGATCTGCTTGTTTTGTTATTTAAAGGAGTCCATTTTGTTTGTGAAGACTTTGAGTGGACGCTAACCGAGTTAAGTTTTTTCTTTTTTGTGCAAAACACTCCACATTCTACATTCAGTGCTGAGAGTATTTACAGAACATGTAACACATGTAACACAATGAGAAATATTTACAAAATACTTCTGACACATTAAGGATAAGGGGAGGTGAATACATCGTCAGTAAAAATGACCAGAGGCTCAACCTGCTTGAAGCTGGAGGTCCAGGGCAAGATCAGGCAACCCTTCCCCATATCTGGCAACGCTGTGCCAGATATGGCAACGCTGCATGAGATCTGGCAATCCTGCGCAAGATCTGGCAACTACAGCACCAGGCCTGTGTTCAGAAATGGGTAACCAGATAGGCAGAGGGTCCACGTCTCGGATGAGTGGGCAGAGTGATGAGATGCAGACAGACGCCCCCCTCACCTGGGGACCAGATCGGTACCACAGAGGTAGAGACTGAGAAACTAAACCAACATCCTCATAGAAGACAAGGATGAAGGATTAGTGTGTGTGTGTGTGTGTGTGTGTGTGTGTGTGTGTGTGTGTGTGTGTGTGTGTGTGTGTGTGTGTGTGTGTGTGTGTGTGTGTGTGTGTGTGTGTGTGTGTGTGTGTGTGTGTGTGTGTGTGTGTGTGAGAGAATGAGGGAGAGAGCGCGAAAGAAACAGATGTGGTCCAATCACATCCCCCTCAGAGGAGAGGAAGAGAGCAGGGGTGAGGCTGGAAAGTTCAAGGCGCTCAGATAGTGCTGGGGGTGGTGATGGCGTTGATTATGGTGTAGGTGGTGGTGGTGGTGGCGCACACACACACACACACACACACACACACACACACACACACACACACACACACACACACACACACACACACACACACACACACACACACACACACACACACACACACACACACACACACTTATTTTGTAAAAAGGACTAGATATATAACTAGATCATCAAAACGGTGAAATGTAAAGCATAATCAACATTAGAGTACAGTGGAAGAGAGTGCTAAAGGGATCCAGGGGTTTAACGAGGGAAGGTAACCAGGAAGGAAGGGACAGCGTAGCCGTCAACGTGTGCTTCAGTATTCACTTAGCCCAACGCTCTCCACAAAATAGGACAGAGAAAATTGTAATGCTACTCAATTGTGCATTTGAATAGCATACATTTATGACTAGATCTACACAACACTATACTAATTATCTGCGTATGGTGTGTTTGTTTTATTGATTATTTCATCCTTCGTTTCTTTGTTCACCTGGGTTATTTTGTGGAGAAAAACATGCATGAGCAAACACACATACACAGAAAGACCGTCACAAACACACTGTGGAGGACCTAGATACCAAAGACCCTCCACAAGGAGGGAAGGGTATCAGAACCATGGACGACGCCCTACCCTCCAAGACACTCACTGGGAGAAGTGATTGATAATGATGAGGGCACAAGCCAGTTGGCAGGTTGAACCTTCCCAGTCGAGGAAGGAGTGTGGCAACCTATGAGAGAGTACAGTTAGCGGCCAGTAGCCCTGAAGTGGAAATCAAGCTTAAAGACCTACCTTGATGTGAGACGCTATAGACCTGTTGTGTGTGCTGCCTACCGTGTCTCATTACTTTTTCCCTTGTCATCTACTCAGCCTCCAGTGTTCCCCTGAAGCCCTTACAGGAAATATACCATGGACCAGGAAGACTTTGAGTCGGATGTTCCCTTTGCCCTCACCATTTTGAATAAACCCGTTACTTTTTAACCCCCACCCTGTTGTCTTTTTTCACACCCAAGTAGACCTCTGTGGGAGTGTGTGTGTGGATGGTGGCTGGTTTAAGCAGCCTCACCTGACCCGAGTCAGACTGATTGGACTCTGGGGCTGGGTGGGGCTGCACACCTGTTGCACATTGAGCAATCAGTGTGCACAGGTTAAACCAGCCACCACCACACACACTCAGGAAGAGATCTCCTGCATGGCAGTGGAGCACCATTGTCATGTTTATTTACTGCAACTTTTACAATAAACCGGACTTTCAACATCACCACCCTGTGTCCATTTGTTTGGAGGAGCCCGAGGAAAGTCACCTAGGTGGAGTATGGGAGCCACCTAGGTGGCGTGTAGTAGTGGACATTGCTACAGTGGTGCCTGAACAGGGACCGAGGTCAGTTGATTTTGTTTTATTTCTCTCTCTTCGGGTTTTTTGGCAATGAACGACCAAATTCCCGAGCCGCCATTGGCCCAAGCCCTACGGCGGATCGCAGATACCCAGGAGGGGCTCATCCTGGCCCACCGCCAGCAGACCCAGGCGTTGGTCGAGATTACGGCCCAGCATGCAGGAGATCTCTTCCTGAGTGTGTGTGGTGGTGGCTGGTTTAACCTGTGCACACTGATTGCTCAATGTGCAACAGGTGTGCAGCCCCACACAATCCCAGAGTCCAATCAGTCTGACTCGGGCCAGGTGAGGCTGCTTAAACCAGCCACCATCCACACACACACTCCCACAACCTCGATTCAATCAAACTGCCACACATGGTGGAGGTATTGTGAAGCACTTTGATTCACATGGACTTGGGATTGGAACAGATAGCACAGGCTGGTTGAACCACCCCCGCCAATCTCCAGGCCATAATCAAAGAGTGGTGCCAGAGAACCGCACCCCTAGACCAGCCAGCTAGATCCCCCCCCCCAGAAGGTACTGACTAAACATTCTACTGAAGATGATGCAGAGGGTTATCTAGAACCTTACAAGCAAACCACCAGGAGGACCAGCAGGAACAGTGGCCAGTGGCTGACTGGGGGTGGGACCCTGGCCTCGTTTTCATGGAAGGCCCAGAGGGTGTGTCAAGACCTGAAGGCACTGCCTTCAGGTCCAGGCCCAGGTGGCGAACCTTGCTCACCTGACCAGAGTTGGCTTGCGCGGGGGGACAGCCCCCCATTATTGACAGACTGGTGATGCACCATTGCATACGAGTCCTGCCCCCAGATGCTCAGTAGTATGCTGCCCAGACCCACCCAAATAGGGTTAGGGTTAGCCTTTGAATGCGCTGATGGAGCTGTTGGAGAACTACCAGGTGACAGTGGAGATGCTGGGTACAAGCAAACCTGAGGTCCCAAGGGCCAAATATGTGGATTCCAGGCCCCGTCGAGAGCTTGGAGAAAGGGACTCGCTGGCCAGCCAGGCCCCACCAGGTTTCCCACCGAGACGCTGGTCTGTGAACAACCAGGACTTTTGTCGCTGCTACATATGTGTACAAGACGGCCGTATCTCCTGCGGCTGCCCTACCCGGGATGTATCCATGACCTCAGCTGGATCCTCATACTCCCCAGCCACAGCCGTCACTCACCACCTGTGGGTCTATGAGGAAACAGAAACATTCAGCTTTCCGTGCGGGATTGGGGGGTAGACTACTTGATTCTGGTAGTGTAGCTACTCTTTCTTGTGTCCATGGAGATGCCAAGGACAACTACATAGCCCAGACCCAGAGGGCCACAGGTGTGAAACAGCTGCCTACAAGCCTCACCCACTCTGCCCGAGTGTGCTTGGAGACTCAAGCCCAGAATCCCCTGAATCAACGGTGATTTACAGAACAACACAGAGCATGTAGGGCGTACCTTTCTGCTGTACCTTAATCTCCCTAAAGTAGAATCAAGCTCCCTTAGCTTGGATTTAAAGCCAGAGGCGACGTCACATTAGTTTTGGCTTCTGCTGGTAAGACATCATCTCTAGCCAGCTGTTCCAAAACTGGGGCATGCATATCTGAAGGGGGAAGCACTTTATCTGTCATATGGATTTGACCAGGTAAAGTACTTGGCTAATGCTGTATTGCTAACTTTTAGGTTTATATTATATCAGGGCTTTTCACAATTAGGGTCTGAGTGGTTTTTAATAATACCTTGAGAAGACCACAGAACAATGTCAAAGGAAATGTGTGTTTGTCAGTGCGATAACCAATCTTTGGGTCTTGAAAACATCCCAGCAGGCCTAGCACAAATTTCATTTCCTCAAACGGCTAGAGGTGACAAAAGCCAGGGGACACTAGAGAGAGAAGAGATTTCTCATGATAGCTATCCCTCTCTCTATCAACCCACCCCTTTTTCTCTTTGTTCGGCCCCGCCCTATTCAAATTGTTCTTGAAATAGTGTTTTAACAACTATGTGTGAGATTACTGTCTCCTATGTGTCCTTGCTTGCTCCAACCAGAGACTGTTTTTTTGTCTGTGTGGGGGGGGGGGGGGGGGGGCGCCAATACAACCTGGCTATCCTGTTAGGTTTCCGTGGCAATGGGAAGAGAGTTACCTAGTTTGTCTGTTTATTAGAGAGAGAAGAGAGAGAGAGAGAGAGAGAGAGAGAGAGAGAGAGAGAGAGAGAGAGAGAGAGAGAGAGAGAGAGAGAGAGAGAGAGAGAGAGAGAGAGAGAGAGAGAGAGAGAGAGAGAGAGAGAGAGAGAGAGAGAGAGAGAGAGAGAGAGAGAGAGAGAGAGAGAGAGAGAGAGAGAGAGAGAGAGAGAGAGAGAGAGAGAGAGAGAGAGAGAGAGAGAGAGAGAGAGAGAGAGATATATGGTTTGCCCAGCATGGGGAGACAATGGGCAGGGTAAAAGGGAAGAGTTCCCTCTCCTTACCCACACCACGCTGGAGCTCCTCCAACTAGGGATCTCTTCTCTCTCTCTCTCTCTCTCTCTCTCTCTCTCTCTCTCTCTCTCTCTCTCTCTCTCTCTCTCTCTCTCTCTCTCTCTCTCTCTCTCTCTCTCTCTCTCTCTCTCTCTCTCTCTCTCTCTCTCTCTCTCTCTCTCTCTCTCTCTCTCTCTCTCTCTCTCTCTCTCGTTGTTGTTTTTTCTCTGTGGAAGACAGATAGGTTGAAGTATCAATGGTCATTTATAAATCGGTAAAAAGGCATCAGCGCGCGCACACACGGAACAGAACACACAGTGTGCGTGTAGCAGGTTGCAGCGTGAATCACAGTGCAGGGTAATATTGTGCCTGTAATGGTTATCGGCTGTGCTTCGCTAATGGTAAAATGGGCTCCACACAGAAATAGATTTTATGCCGAAAACCCCCAAATCAGCTGATAAAACCAATGAGCTGGCACTCAAATGCCATTGTTGGTCTGTTTTCAGAACCTTGTAATCTCAATACTGGGGTCCCTAATGGTTCTCCTCTGGGCCCCATCCTGTTCTCTCTGTGCACCAAATCACTGGGTTCTGTCATTTACTCGCATCCTATCACAGCTATGCAGACGACACAATATGTATTCTGTCTGGCCGACATTTCTCAGTGGATGTCGACACACCACCTGAAACTCAATCTGGACAAGACTGAGCTTTCAGGGAAGGCATCTCCCATCCACGACCTCTCTATCAATATTAACAACTCTGTAGTACCTGCTACTCAGACGACCAGAAACCTTGGCGTCTACATCAGGAGGATACGTCTGTTCCTCACCCAGATGGCCACACAGGTTTTGTTCTATGCTCCTGTCATCTCAGCAGCCCCATGTGATTGATTGGCATTATCTCTTTTATGCCTCTACTCCTATCTTTCACCTTTTTCTTCCTCATCACGAATCACAAACTCTCCCATCTGCTGTTGCTATATAAGAAGGAGCTGAAATTGCAGTGATCATTAATGAAATGTACTGCCAATGCTGAAAACTGGACACAGAAAGCTCCATATACAGTCTCTCTTCCCCCAGAGAGTGTTTTTCCTTATGAGCCAGGTTCACACCCACTCTGTGCTGGTACTGGGGAAACCAGACTGACGAGAGACATCACCAGAGACAGGAACTCTGTACAGTGCAGATTCTACATCTCAAGGGGGTCATATTATGCTTTCTCGGGTGTTCACTTTCCTTTAGTGTGTTATATAGGTTTTGTATCTACGTATAACCCCCCCTGCTAGACTGGGCACGGGAACGTTGAGTCGTGTCACAGCGTGTAGCCTTGCTCGAGCCGTAAGGAAACGCTCCCACTCTAACCGGCCGGCCCCACCAGATGCGTGTTCTCGCGATTGGCAACGCTTAGCATCGCCTCGCACCCTCTTTAGTTGCTGCTTGTGGGAGTTTACCACGTTGTCAATGGAAGTGTTTAAAACCAGGAAATTAAATTCACCACGAGTCCGTATGGTCCGTATGGTCCGCCAGTACTCACTGAATGTCGATTGTCCAATCACAAGGCCGAAAACGCGCAACGCTACGCGATCATTTGCTTAACGTTAACTGAAGTAAAATGTGTGTCCCTCCCCTTCAACGCCTTACTACCGCCCACATTGCAAGCCTTCCCACAATCCCTTGCCCAACACGATATCGCGTCCAATACAATGTGAATGGGAGGCATTGCCAAACGTTTGGTGGGGCCGGCCCGTAAGGTCTGCTAAATCAAAGTCCACAGAAAACATCTCTCCTTAACTGCCTGAAACAGCTCATCAAATAATCAAATAATATATTTACACCAAAAAATATACAAATAAGTCAAATAATTACTGATGTGCAGTAGTCCAGCCTCTCGGCTGGTTTGGCACGCCCTCAATCAAAGCTAGTTAGAGTGGTGGTTCTGGAAGCGCCATGTAGAGAAGACGCTGTTGTCGTCAGTGCAAAGGCACATCCCATTGACTACCAAAGGAATAACAAACTAGGACTGCAAGCAGTCACGAGAGGTATTCACACTCCACGCACCACCGACCCAACTACCGCCATTTTCAAGCGATTCACGGTGGCACGTCATTACTCCTAGACACGTATAAGGGCGGGTCTTTTTTAACACACACACACACACACACACACACACACACACACACACACACACACACACACACACACACACACACACACACACACACACACACACACACACACACACACACACACACACACACACACACACACACACACACACAGTTTATGTGTGATTCTGGGCTACCTGCAGGTGAAGTGGTGCATTATGCTTAAGAGCAATTACTGTAATTGACACTGTGACGTCATGGAAAGAGATGAACACAAACCTTTTTACACATGTTAAGGGAGGTGTCCTCTATGTGCATGGCAAGTTTCCAGTTCCTGTCACCTTCTGAAGCAGACTTGTCATCGATTTTGCGCATTAGCATCTATTGAAATTGACACTGTGAAGTCATTATTTTGGTTATTGACCCAAAACATTACACACTTCTTAAGGGGGTTGGCCCCTTGTAGCAATGTCCACTACTACACGCCACCTAGGGGGCTCCCATACTCCACCTAGGTGACTTTCCTCAGGCTCCTCCAAACAAATGGACACAGGGTGGTGATGTTGAAAGTCCAGTTTATTGTAAAAGTTGCAGTAAATGAACATGACAATGGTGCTCCACTGCCATGCAGGAGATCTCTTCCTGAGTGTGTGTGTGTGGTGGTGGCTGGTTTAACCTGTGCACACTGATTGCTCAATGTGTAACAGGTGTGCAGCCCCACCCAGCCCCAGAGTCCAATCAGTCTGACTCAGGCCAGGTGAGGCTGCTTAAACCAGCCACCATCCACACACACTCCCACATACCCCCAACACCCAATTGAAGCCGGGGAGAATCCCCAGCTGAAACCTACTCCCCCCCCCCCCCCCCCCCCCCCCTCCCCCATCCAAGAAAGAAATACATAAACCGGACTCTGACCCAGGGTTACCATACCTAAAATAAACAACCGGACTCTGACCCAGGGTTACCATACCTAAAATAAAAAAAACAACCCCAACCCCATAGTCCCCACACCTCCGCAGGGTGACACCCCAACCCACCCTCCCCCTCCATCCTGGAGACTCGGAGGCCTGGGCTGCTGCCTTGACTGGCGGAGTGGTCGGCGGACTTGGCGGTTCCAGGGCTGTCTGGACGGGCTGGCGGAGGAGTTGGTTGGGCAGCGGCGCTGGCCGGATGCTGGGGTGGCTAGCCGCAGACGGTTGCCCATGGCAGTTGCTGAGCTGCCTCCGCCAGGATCCACCGCGCCGTTGGGGAAAGGGATGGTGTTGGGAGAAGGCTGTCCGTTGTCGCTGCTGGACCCAGTGCGCCCCTGGACAGCCTTCCTGTGTCCAACGCGGTCTGGAGAGGCCCCACATTGGGTGCCAGTGTAGCAATGTCCACTACTACACGCCACCTAGGTGGCTCCCATACTCCACCTAGGTGACTTTCCTCGGGCTCCTCCAAACAAATGGACACAGGGTGGTGATGTTGAAAGTCCAGTTTATTGTAAAAGTTTCAGTAAATGAACATGACAATGGTGCTCCACTGCCATGCAGGAGATCTCTTCCTGAGTGTGTCTTCTTCTTCTTCTTTAAGTTTTAACGGCAGTTGGCATCCAAGTCGTTGCATTACTGCCTCCTACAGACAATTGCCCATTATCTATTTATTCATACCATTCCGTTAAACTACAATTTCCTAAATAGACCAGTGTCTTTCAAAAACGCAAATAAATATTTCCTTCCATTAACGGTAACTCCACTCTCAAGGACATCTGTAATCCTGCGTCCAACTAAACCAAATTTCTGTAGTCCAGCAAACATAACCCCTCTCTCGAATATATTTCCTGCATGACATCAAGACATGCTCCACTGTCTCCATTTCCTCACACAAACTACAATAGCCAGTCGGATGTTTTCCCAATATAACAAGTGTACTATTTAACCTACTGTGACCAATTCTCAGTTTGCTGATAATTACTTGATCTTGCCGATTAAATCCACTGTAACTCACCCCTCCTTGGCCTACTTTAGCCTGAATCCTATGCAATTTCCTCCCTTTATTTCCACCATCCCAATACTGTTGCCACTGTTTGGAAATTTCTTCCCACACAATGCTTTTCCCCTCTGATTTTGAGAGCTTAGTATTCAGTTCTACATTACCCTTCTTAACCGCCTCCTTTGCCAATTTATCCACTCGTTCATTACCTGGTATTCCTGCATGAGCAGGGACCCACATGAACACCACATTCACACCCTGATCAACAAACCTTGAATTTATAAACAAAATTTCATACACAAGTTCTTGGTGACTTCTGGCTGATCCTGATTTGAGACTCGACAGCGCTGACACTGAGTCACTACAAATGAGTACATTGCGCACCATCACCTCTTCCACCCATCGTACAGCTAACAAAAGTCCAAGCATTTCAACTGCATACACACTTAAATAGTCTGAAGTTCTCCTACTGACTCCAGTCTGATAACTGGGAATCACCACTGCAGCCCCCGTTGCTCCTGTCAGTAAATCTTTCGAGCCATCAGTAAAAAGCTGTACATAACCACCATAATTTCTATCTCTATAGTCATAATATTCTTGAACTATGTCTACGGTCTTATTCCTGCACTTGATATTCAGCAACTCCAGGTCTACACAGGCAATATTCAGCATCCAGGCTGGCATAACAGGCCACAGGACAGTTGAGCAAAACTCAATTCCTTGGACTTTCATCTGCTCTGCTATTTCCTCGCCTATCCATCCAAAACTTCCCTTTCGCTCTTTACCCCTCTCCCAGCTATTCTCCAATACCCTCTTTGTAGGATGCCATTCATCATGACCTTTTAAATGTATCCAATAATTGGCCATAAGCTGTTTCCGACGGAGCCACAACGGCATTTCACCTGTCTCAACTTGCAGAGCACAAACTGGGGCAGTTTTCATCGACCCCAAACAAATCCTCAGAGCACGGGCCTGAATAACATCCAGATCAGACAGAACAGATTTAGCTGCAGATCCATATACAATACTACCATAATCCAACCTTGATCATATTAAGACTTTATAAATATACTTCATTGACGTAAAATCAGCCCCCCACTCCAATCCTGCAAGACATCTCATAACATTGATCACCTTTTTACATTTACTAACCACCTGTCTAACATGCTCTTTCCACGTCAGTCTCATATCAAAATACACACCTAAAAAACGAAAAGTATCAACTCTCTCCAAGTCATTTCCATATAATGTCAGATTACAACCATGGAGTTTCTTCCTTGTAAAGAACATAGTTTTAGTTTTTTCCACTGAAAATTTAAAACCCCACTGAGCTCCCCAGTCTGCAACTCGCGTAACTGCATCCTGCATTTTCTTAATCAAATAGTCAATATTTCTCCCTCTTTTCCACATAGCTCCGTCATCAGCAAACAGTGATCTACCTATGTCCATCGGAATATTCACAAATACATCATTTATCATAATAGAGAAAAGCGTCGGACTCACTACACTTCCCTGAGGTGTCCCATTTTTAACAACAAACATGCTGGATTCCTCAGAACCTATCTTCACTCGAATGGTCCTTTTATCCAAAAAATCCATTATCCAATTGAACATATTCCCCCCAACTCCGATCTTATGTAACTTTATTAGCAGGCCCTCAGTCCATAGCATATCATAGGCTTTCTCAACATCAAAAAACACTGCAACCACTGTCTCTTTATTTACTTGGGCTTTCCTTATTTCATCCTCTAAACACACCACTGGATCCATAGTGTTCCTACCTTTCCGAAAACCACTTTGATAAGCTGCCATCATGCCTCTACTTTCAATGAAATGTACTAACCTCTCATTTATCATACGCTCCATTAATTTACAAATGTGAGAAGTCAATGCAATTGGCCTATAATTCCCAGGCCTACTTGGATCTTTACCTGGTTTCCTTATTGGTACAATCAGCGCCTCTTTCCAACTCTCTGGCATGTAACCCTCCTCCCAAACTTTGTTATATAACAATAATTTCTCCAGGCCATCAGAATTTAAATGCTTTATCATGCTCTAACAAACATCTTTACCAGGTGCGGTCATACCCGACTTATCCAGTGCTTTCCTCAATTCCCCCATATTGAAAGGGACACTCAGACCATCACCATCCCACTCAACTTTCCTGCATAGAGCCTCCACGTTGTCCGCTTTCATTTTTCCCCTGCCTCTTTTCTCATCTACAGACAAATTATCCGACCTATGCACTTTAACAAATGTAATAGCCATCAACTCTGCCTTTTCCGTATTAGTTACTGCTGTCACATCCCCTTCAGTCAGAACTGGATAACTCCACTCCCTTCTATCACCTCCCATCTTTTTTATCATACTCCACACCTCACCCACTTGCGTTGTGCTACCAATCGTATCACAATAATTCCTCCAATGTGACCTTTTTTCATGCCTCACTGTCCTCCGCACTACAGCCTGAGCTTGCTTGTATTGTATCATATGCTGAAAATTATGAGTTCGTTTCACTATTCTGAAAGCCCTGTTTCTATTCCTCACAGCTTCCTTACACTCATCATCCCACCAGGGCACTACTTTCCTCTTCTTACTACCTTTACTTTTAGGAATGGATTCCAATGCTGCCAATATTATGCCCTGCTTTATGTAGCTGTCAAGTGTCTCTATAGACATTTCTGCATTGACCTGATTTAGACATTTGTCACTGACCTGCAAAAATTTCCCCCAATTTGCCTTTTCAAGGACCCATTTCCCACCCAATCCTTCGCTAACCAACGAGGTATTAACATTTATCTTACACCAGATTGGATAATGATCGCTCCCTATAGTCCCCTCCTGATACACAAACCAATCACATATTGGTGTGATAGTATTAGATACAAATGTGAGATCAAGCACAGATTCTTTACCCACCGTAATATCTATTCTCGTTTTACTACCATCATTTAAACAAACCAGGTTCCACTCATCTAACAGCTCCTCAAGCACAAGCCCATTTTTATCCGTGCTATCACTCCCCCACAACACATTGTGCCCATTAAAATCACCGCACCATATAATGTTCCTACTATCCTGCCCTTCTACCTCCTCAAGTAAGTGTAACTCTAGTTTCTTGCAGGGATTATAATAATTTACAATTACCAACTCCAATTCCACAGCCCATACCTTCACTACCACATATTCCTGTTCATTCCCTATACCCAGTACTCTATAAGGAAGGCCTTGTTTTATAAAAGTGACATCATCCACCTCTCCTGTCTCTTCTATCTCTTCTCACCGCCAAATACCCATATAAAATAAAGTCTAGACTAGGAAGTAACCAGGACTCTTGAACACAAACAATGTCTGGTTTATCTCTCCTACTTACAATAAACTGCTTGAAATCTTGTCCATTTGATAATAAACTCCTTGCATTCCATTGTAGAATTAACAACATTATTAATATCAACTCAAACACGTTAGCTCTTGGCTAGCTTGTACTCTAAGCTCATCATTCACCTCTTCCCATTTTAGCCCTCTCATACCCAAATGATGCTCTGCTGCTTTCACAATAATCTGAATCCGTTCAGTTTTAGATTTAATCTCACAGGTCGCATTAATAACTCCCGCTATAAACGTTACCAAGTTCTTCTTCTCTCTCCAAACTTTCTGTTTCTCCTGCTGTGCTTTTACCGCTTCTATCTCTCTGCCATCTTCTCCTTCCACCTGTCTTTTCTGGCCTGCCATCTTGACTGCCTCAGCATATGAAACTTTTCCCCTTACTCTTATCTGTTGCACCTCCACCTCCCTTTTCAACACCTCACAACCCCAATAAGCAACGCTGTGACTGCCTCCACAATTACAGCACCTTGGTTTTACACCCTCTCCACACTTTCCATACTCATGATCCTCACCACATCTAGCACATCTCCTCTTTCTTTTACACATTCTGACCACATGCCCAAATTCCTGACAGTTGAAACACCTCATAGGCTTCGGCACAAACTCTCTTATATTATACTTCAGAAAGCCAAGATACACCTCCTTAGGTAGCATCCCTCCCTCAAACTCTATCACGATACCTTCAGTTTCCCTTTTTTTCCACTCCAGCGGTCAGTCTCCTCACATTCCTTATGGAATTAGTCCTCACCTTCAAGTTCTCCATCAATACCTTCATACTGACATTTAGGGAAATCCCAAACACCACCCCCTTACAACCACTGAACCTCTTTTCCCCAACCTGTACAACCCGGGGTATCTTAACTTTCCCAACGCTAGTAAATTTTTTCACCTTTTCCACCTCCTCTTCTGTATTACAGCCTATTAGCAAATTACCATCCCCAAAACCCTCGCATACCTCACCTCACCAACTTGCCTTTGAATGATTTGTGTCAACTTTATAGGATCAAATTTCTTCACTCCCCCTTCTTCCTCAAATCTTACCACCATATTAGTCACTCCGGTGTTCTGACCTCTCCTCCCAACGTCTCTCTCATCATTATCCGACCCACTAGCGCCAGAATGCTATTTTTTCCTTTTCCTACCACTCTCCTTCCTTTTTCTATTCACTACCTCGTTCCAATCACCCTCCCTTCTCTCTTCCTCCTCACTCAACATACTACTTTCGCCACCGTCAATCTCCGTCCCTGCCATCTTGGCAGAGCTTCCACCCTCCCACGCCCGCTACCCAAACGGACTTATTCCCTGTTTTAGAACCCCTTGTATTTATGAATCGCTTCAAGTTTTCAGAGTCTCTCCTCTCCTCTCCTCTCCTCTCCTCTCCTCTCCTCTCCTCTCCTCTCCTCTCCTCTCCTCTCCTCTCCTCTCCTCTCCTCTCTAGCCCTCAGATACCGCTCCTTGTTCCTCTCTGCCGTTCTCCCTGGTGGCCCCTTCTTCCTGAGTGTGTGTTTGGTGGTGGCTGGTTTAACCTGTGCACACTGATTGCTCAATGTGCAACAGGTGTGCAGCCCCACCCAGCCCCAGAGTCCAATCAGTCTGACTCAGGCCAGGTGAGGCTGCTTAAACCAGCCACCATCCACACACACTCCCACACCCCTATTGGCAGTTTTCCACTATACTATACACGGTACGACTCAGCATACGGCACGGCAGCCCAGCGCGGCTGGGACTTGCATTTCCTTTACAACCGGGCTTACAGCTTGAAGGCGTGTCTTTAACTGATGACGCAATTGTCTTGTGTCGATGACACAATAACAATCACACTTTGATTGCCTATTTAGTTTTATATTATAGCCTACAATAAAATCGGATTGATTAGTGTTGAATGACCTGATACGGAGGGAATACTTTGCAACAGTATTGCTTTTATTAGAACATAATGGTATGTCCTAGACCAACCTGACATGACCAACCAAACACCTGAGGAGAGCACCAACAACCGCGCATGCGCAGTAGTAAGTACGGTGGCTGCTATGGGAGCATATTCTAATTGCATATTGTGAATGCTCTACAATTAGTTTAAGACGCATTTCATATATTTGGGCAGTTTCAGCTGGACGGCGTCACACAATGATATCCGCGATGATGAATTCGGTTTCACGTTCAATATTCCACCTTTTTTGCTTCCTAATCTCAATAGCTCACGAGAGACAATTTATAAAATTGTTGTCATGTTTACACATTGGACAGTGTTTCACAGATATTTCCCAGAGTGCCACATGATTTCCTTGACATTAGGATTGATATTGATATCAGCGATCTAATAGTGTGAAATATTGTCCAATGTCCAGTCTTTACAAGATTAATCTGAAAGAAATGTTCTATTTCAAAGAGCTATTTTGTTTTGCAAGAGAATGTCGTCAAACTAACATCACTGAAGTGCGCTTCAATTAAACCTTCATTAATACCCTTTTTAATAAGGCTTCTCACTGCGCACAGCAACCAGGGCTGACGTCACCGCAGCCCACTTGGAGGCGTGGGCGGGCTCACTTTGGCCCGTCCTCGAAGATGGTCCATCTCGGGCGTGGTAAGTTACAGCACGGCACGCTTAAACTGATAGTGGAAACGCAAATCAGCGTGGCACGGTACGGTTCGGTACGGCAAAAAGTACCAATGGAAAAACGCCATATGTCCCTAAGTAGTTTCCAGTTCTTGACCACTTCTCAGGTGTTACTGTGATTGCTTAAATATTGCATTTTTTTATTTCCGCCTAAGTCTAATTTTTTTTCAAAATTACAATTACAACTCTGAGTAAGGCATGTCCATAGAGCACGTGTACGAAACGTTGGGTCATTTTGACCTTTAGTTGATTTTTAGAAAAATAAATCAGAAAATGTCACTGTACAGAAAAATAAACCTAAACGGACATTCCAAGAGGCAAAAATGGTTAGCATGCGAAATAAGGCATGTACACCAAGTTTCAGAGTTGTTTATGCATCGGGGCGGCAGGGAT
Source organism: Lota lota (assembly GCA_026745465.1). NCBI lineage: Eukaryota > Metazoa > Chordata > Actinopteri > Gadiformes > Lotidae > Lota > Lota lota. The sequence continues at coordinate 726,829 of JACYXH010000611.1, forward strand.
GATCGTTGAACTTTGACCCCGAATTATAGCGACCCCCATGGAAGAATTGGCACCAAAGTTTTGTGCAATCAGGGACTGAGCTATAAGCGTTACCAATCCAATATAATAATAATAATAACTAAAACTCACAATAACAATAGGCATCCACAGTTACACTGTGAATACCTAATTGAGAATCACTGGTTACAATTTATTTTGACCATTCCCTTAATTTGACGGAGTACTGCTTCCTGAACGGGGCACAGTTCACAGCTGGAGCATCGCGATCTGGAGATTCGGGGTCACAAGCTGTATGTATGCTTTATTAGTTATTTGTTGATTTGTTCTGTTTTAAACAAACAAGGTAGCAACTACCGATTGTTCAAGTGCAGAGTAGTTGCGGTGAGTGCAGTTGTAGCTGAGATGTACACCCCGTGTGAAAGTTACTTAACCTTCAGCTAACTTGTTAGTTCATGTTATTGTTAGAGTTGTTCCAATACCAGTATCCGAAATGCCTCAGATACTGCCTAAAGGTATACTACTTGCAGGATCGGGTATCGGCGAGTACTATGCGCCGATCCGATACCGTCACGTGACTAGCTTATTTACTACATAGGCAAAGAACATCACAAACACGTGCAGTGTTATGGTGCGTTAGATAATGGCCGGAGGTGGAATGTCGGAAATGGGAAACACATCATCTCTCACCTACGTGCGTTCGAGCTACCAAGTCGGAAAAACAATGATGCTCACGCTAAACTACAAAAGTACAAATATATTATAATAATTGTAAATGTAAATGATCTAGTTTGACTGAAAATGATCTTATTTTTCAGTCAAACTAGATAATACGCTTATCCAAAGGGACTTACAATTAGTACATTTTGTCGACAGTAAGTGAACCGACTATACTGTAGCAACCCTGTTTCTATTCGTCCAAGCACCACACAGGTTGTTTTGATTAACTCCCTTTTATTAATGGCAGGCACACGTTATCGAACGCTATAACAAATGAACATGAACTTCTCTCAATCTCTAACCGTATATCTCTCCCCCCAAGGCCCGCCCCCTTCTCCTGAGCACCCAATCACAACATTAGCACAATGCACACAAACAACGCAACCTAGAACCGTTACACTGCACCCCCCCGAGAAAGTCCCTCGACCCCGAGGGGGCAAACAAAGTCTTCAAACCGGCTGGGAGCCCGCCTCCGCGGCCGCTCTGGTGTGGCAACAGGGGGCTGCGGGGGGGCAGGGGAAGGGGGCTCAGAGTTCGGTGTGAGGGAAGCCACACCCCTGTAAGGGGCAAGCCTGTCCCTATGCGGCACCACTTTTTTGCCTCTAGGTGGCAGCTGAACCCAGTAAACCACCTCCCCCATCCTTTCTAACACCCTACAGGGGCCCACCCAGTGGCAGTCCAACTTAGGGCACCGTCCCTTCTTCCTGCGGGGGCTGTACACCCACACCGGCTCCCCAGCCTTAAAGTCCCGCCCCTTGGACTTCACATCATAATTCCTCTTCTGTCTGATGCCAGCCCTCTCCAGCTGATCCCGTGCGAAGGCGTGTGCAGACTCCAAGCGGTCCTGGAGCCTCCTGGCATACTCTCTCCCAGGGGCCACGGCAGGGGTGTCGGGGGGTCTGCCAAATGCTATCTCTTTTGGCGTTCGCAGCTCCCACCCCAGCATGATTAGGGCTGGTGTGCATGATGTGGAGTGCTGTTCCGCTGACCTGTAGGCCATCAGCACAAGTGGAATGTGTGTGTCCCAGTCACGTTGGTGTTCAGCAGAGAGGATAGCAAGCTGTTGTGCGAGGGTTCGGTTGAACCTCTCAACAAGTCCATCGCTCTGAGGGTGCAGGGCTGTTGTCCGGGTTTGTGCCTCCCCAGCCGCTTGCACACTCAAAAGTGCGCCCCTGATCACTGTGAATAATCTCTGGAGCACCAAACCTTGTGAACATCCCCTCAACCAGGGCGTCAACAACTGTCTCTGCCTCCTGGTCAGGGAGGGCATAGGCCTCAGGCCATTTTGTGAAATAGTCCATTGCTACTAGTGCATAGCAGTTCCCCTTGTCTGAGCGAGGAAAGGGCCCCATGATGTCTACAGCCACTCTCTCCATCGGTGCCCCCGCTGCCTGCTGCTGTAGCTGAGCGTGAGACTGGTCTAGGGGGCCCTTGTGTGCGGCGCATGCATCGCAGCGGTGACAAAAGTCTTCCACGTCTCTTTTGAACTGCCCCCAATAAAACCCCTGTCTGAGGCGTCGGAGCGTTTTAGGGACCCCAAAATGCCCCGCCCCCACAGTCCCATGAGCGGTTTTGAGCACTGCCTCCCTAAGTGCCCTGGGAACAACAACCTGCCACCTCTCCTCTCCGGTGGCCGGCTCCTTCCACGCCCTCTGTAGCACGCCGTCTCTGACACGCAGTGCATCAAACTTGGCCCACAGTCCCTTGATTGCCGGTGGGCGGCCAGTCACCTCCTCCCAGGGGGGTCGACTCCCCGACTCCACCCACTGCAGTACAGGCTCCAGATCCACATCCTGAGCCTGCTGGGTCCTCCATTCCGCCACATCTACCACCTCCAGCGCCTGGGAGGTCAGACAGCCCCAGTGCGAGTTGCAGCTCTCCTCCTCACACAGTTCTCTTTCACGTGCCTCCCTCCATTAGTGTGGCGGGCCCCGGCTCTGTGCACGACTGTGAAGGAGTACAACTGGAGTTCTTCCAACCAGCGGGCGATCTGTCCCTCCGGCTCCCTGAAGGGCATAAACCACTGGAGGGCGGCGTGGTCAGTTCTGACGGTGAAGGGCCGGCCGCACAGGTAGTACTTAAAATGTCTTATCGCCATCACGACAGCGAGCAACTCTTGCCGCATGACGCAATAGCGCTGCTCAGCTTTGTTAAAGGACTTGCTGAAATACGCCACCACCCTCTCTCCATCCGGCCCTACCTGAGCCAAGACAGCGCCCATGCCAACATTGCTGGCATCTGTTTCAACCACAAATGGTAGGATGGGGTCGGGTGCGGCCAGGATAGGGCAAATAACTCAATAGGCAACATCACTGCATAGGGAAATTATGATCCAGGAAGCACAAGAACATGTATTTGAATGTCATACTGTTGTCTAGTAAAATGATCGAGTTGGCTTTTAATTATATGGAACCCTCCTAAGTAAGAATTGAGTTCAACACTTCAATTGAGTTGACGATTCCCGTGATTTTAATAAGTATAAAACAAGGTCTATCATTAGAATAGTACAAGAACGATATTACAGGTCTATCAGCTACTCGGTACCGAGTTCTCTCCACGCAGGGAAAGACAACAAAGCTCGCTCGAGCCTTGCTGGGCTAACACACACATGTCAGTGTCCAGTTGGGGTTTTTAAGTGTTGAGTTCCCGCCCTTCAGGTGGGACGGTTCTTCTTCTCAGAATATCTAGTGTACCGGTTCTTCATGCCCAAGTTGAGAGCAAGTCTCCACTTACAGGTGGGACGCCGTTACGCGTCGCTTGTGGTTTCTGTTTCTGCTTTGATCGTGGTTTTCCTCAGGTGTTAGACCTGATGAACTTTTGTTATGAGTCATTTGTCTTATTGTCTGAGTTTTCGAAGGCTGCACTCGAGATGACCTTGTCTACTACAGAGTTTTCGAAGCCTGCACTCGAGCTGACTTTTGTCTACTACACAGTACATTTTCTTTTGTCATCAGTTTTCCGTCTACAATACGTACTTATTTCAAATTAAATTGTGTTGGAATAGATAGATAATATGAAACAGTAGCGTTCATGTAAAGGATCATGCACAGTGAAAAGAGTGATAAAGGACCCCGACGCCAGGCGGAAGCTGTAGTAATGCAGTCATTTATTACACTGATTGGAGGCTACCTTCCGTATTTCTTTGCAGCAGAAGTTTTCCACTTTGCTTGGCATTCTGGCACAATTTCCACAAACGCACCGATATAATAAATTATAATATATACACTTCGGTCAGTCAACGAACACACGGTTGTGACTGTGACGTAGAGAAATGAGGTCCATCTGAAATATAATATAGCAACAACATAACTATTTAACACTGTGAAACGTCCTGCCCAACTCTTGGTTGCGACAGTGATTGTTCGGCCTGAATTTATGATTTGGTATCAGACTCGAGCTCGAAAAGGTATGGCTGACCGGAAGCCACTTGTCCCGGGAAGGTTTGCAGGTGCTCAGGACTCAGGGGCGTGAGATGCCCAGCATACAGGCAAAGCGTTTGACCATGCACAACAGAGTGGGCAAGCTGACCAATCAGAGCAGATTGGGTTTATCGGGAGGGTTTAAAGAGACAGGAGCTAAAACCGAGCGTTTTTGACAGAGGGCGAATGCGGTTCTGCAGCAATGAACAGTCTAAGAATAATAAGGTGTATTTTGAACATTAAACAATGTCAACCTATTCTAGCAGTACCCCCGAATGAAATGATTAACCACAAAAAAGTGCATTTAATTACCCCTTTAAAGAAAATCACAAACATGCTGTGGTTGTTTTATTTAAGGAATCCAGTCGGTTGTAGCTAGCTTTCCCTCACCGGAAGAGCCTGAGAGTCACATATATTCACTGTTCTCCAGATTCCCCTGTTAACCGGTTTGGATTTAAAAGCAGAAAGAAATATATAACAGGATCTATTTAGGCTGTCTGCTTGACAGTTGGAACAAGTTTCAACCAAGACTCAGAAATAATCCTGGGGCAGGTTCTACGCAGAAGGCATGAAATATTCAGCTTGTATGAGATGAATAATACATCTCTGGTATGACTCATGCTATATTCCAGACCTTTATATGCAACTCACTTTCATTGTCACATGTGGTCACTTTGCTCAGAGTTGATATGTGATCAATGAAAGTCATGTGCTATGATAGAGAGTTAATGGATTGTCTGTTTGAACAAATTTGTTTACTGGAAGTTGGTATTTTCTGCATTTGTGAAACATATACTCTTTTCGTGCAATAACATGCAATAGTGTATTTGTGTAGGAATAACTGTTACCACCAATTGCTATCATTCCTACTTAGATTAACATTCATATGTTTAATAGAGCTCTCAGGGGCAGGTGGCCTGGAAGTTGAATAATCGAGCTGAGAACATTAGGCTGACGGCCTGGGTGCTAGACAGGGACGGAGCAGGTGCACTCAGCGGACGGCCTAGATGCTGGTTAGGGGCAAAGCAGGAGACCTCAGGCGGAAGGCCTGGATGCTGGTTAGGGGCTGAGCAGGAGACCTCAGGCGGAAGGCCTGGATGCTGGTTAGGGGCTGAGCAGGAGACCTCAGGTGGACGGCCTGGATGCTGGTTAGGGGCAGTTCAGGAGACCTCAGGCAGAAGGCCTGGATGCTGGTTAGGGGCTGAGCAGGAAGCCTCAGGTGGACGGCCTGGGGATGAGACCGATTTGAGGAGCAGTTTTGGTTGATGGCCTGTATGCTGATTGAGCTCCTCTGGAGGACGGACAGAAAGAAGACCAGACAGGCAGAACCGCTCTGGTGGATGGGCAGAAGGCAGACTAGATGTGTGGTGCTGCTCTGTAGGATGATCTTGAGATGGGACGGCTCTAGAGGCCTGAGATGAGGACGGGACTGTTCTAGAGTCCGGCAACGCAAGCAGGACCATTCCAGAGGTCTGCAAAGAGGCTGGAGGTCAGGAAATGCAACTGGACTGGTGACCGGCTGTTCGAGATGTGGCTGTGGGTTGGCAGAGACAGCCAGCAGCGAATCAGGGGTGTTGAGGAAGACTTTAGCCAACCCAGGTAACAAACTCCTCAGCCAAGGCATAGAGGACAGATAGAGGATAGAGTGACCACGTCTCCTCAGCAACCAGGACAACCATACCACCAGCTGGCCTAGTGAAGTATGCCCAAACACACTCCCTTGCCCCTTCATACCAGCACTAACACTTCCTCTCTTGCCCTCTCTGTCTCCCTGTCTCTCTTTCTCTCTATCGCTCTTACTCTCTGTGGTGCACGTACGGAGCACGGGTGTGAGTGAGCGGTGAGTTTTTGTCAGAGAGAGTGAAAATGTTTCCAATCTTTCCAGTTGTGATACAACTTTCTTTCTTGACTTCATGATCTAGTAACGTAGGTGTAGCAATGTCCATACTACACGCCACCTAGGTGGCTCCCATACTCCACCTAGGTGACTTTCCTCGGGCTCCTCCAAACCAATGGACACAGGGTGGTGATGTTGAAAATCCGGTTTATTGTAATGGTTGCATATAATGAGGCATGCAGCTGGTGCTCCATGCTGCCATGCCGGAGAGCTCTCCCTGAGTGTGTGTGGTGGTGGCTGGTTTAACCTGTGCACACTGATTGCTCAATGTGCAACAGGTGTGCAGCCCCACCCAGCCCCAGAGTCCAATCAGTCTGACTCGGGCCAGGTGAGGCTGCTTAAACCAGCCACCATCCACACACACTCCCACAGTAGGTTTGGTTCTTATTAGCATGTTGACTAGGGTACAAATCAGATGGTAATTTGTAGGCTTTTTGTTGGGAATGGCATCTGCTGACCGCCATCCATATCAATCAACATGGAGTTGGAGTTGTGATAGGACCAAGTGAGGTGTTGCTGGTTGTAGGAGAGGTGATCTGTCACTCTAATCCATCCTCTTATTCCGGGATGAACAAAGCAGTGGTCATGTTTCTTAAATGTGCTGAAGGTAAGATTCACCAGCAGTTGTTTGAGTGTAATTTGTTAGAAATATCCATATATCCCTATCCAGCTGTCAGCCAGCAGTGAATGGAATGCGCTGTGAGAATATCTGTTTCAGATGTACTCGACCAGACTCTGTGTGAGCCATTTCTGACCAATAAGGGCATCTCTTCCATGATCGCGTAAATATCTTGCTTGTCAATCACAGGTGCGTGAAATGAAACACTTCTCAATGGCAGAGACACGTAGGGAGCGAGGGAGCAGAGAGGGAGGGGACGTTTTAGTTTCAGATCGTATCCTCTTCTGCTTTCTCTCATTACTACTTGCACATCATACCTACAGCAGCTTTCAAGAGGAGATTGCATGCGCTCACTGATTGAAAATGGGGTCATAATAAATTACTTATTCACACAGATACCATATCTGGTGTTCTGCCTTTTATTTTATTTAATAGACTTTTGAAGTAAGAGCTTCAATGATTTGGCAAAAATCTGTCAGTAAATGTCAGATTTAATGATGAACAGCTCAAACACATTCAGTCACACAGGTGTTTTTATAATTGCTAGATCTGTCTTTTAAAGTGAAATACGAGGATGTATTTGACATGGTCAATGCAAGTTTGGGAATGACAGCAATGACAAAGAGGAAGATGGTGTCAATGAAGAGTGTCAGACAACAGAACCAAAAGAACAGGGCATAAAACAAAATGAAACTGTAACGAATGAAGCGCTGCATAACAATAAGTAGCCAGTGACTACACAAAGTGTGGATGACGCAGTCACATCCCCAAGCAACACTGTTTTTTCTATCAAACTTGTTTTGATTAATTGCTTCAACTGTTTCTCTTTGTCAATCTCTCAATGGAATCTCCTTGTGTTGGTTTAAATATGACTTGGTAATTACAAACCTTTTCTGTTAAAAAGGTGTTGCTTTTTGGGTAGGGTGGAAATCGAAGGAGAGCATGAGTCACTCAGCCGGTGGTAGAATGTTAAAAAGTCTCCAGTGATGATCTGGAGGATCTGATCTTGTCCTTCAGTGTCATTTCCATTGGGGATGAGGATGCATTAACATCCTTTTTAATGTCGGAAGGGGCATACAGATGGCTGCCTAGGACCTCGTGGCGATGGCGTGACCACCAACCAGGGGGAATGAGGACTTTGGAGGAGCTGACTGTTGCCGTGGAACGGATGGCTGTGGGAAGGCCCCAGGGATCGATGGTTTCACCAGTGACTTTTTTTTTACATTTCTGAGACTGTGTTGGACCTTACCTGCACACTGTCTTTCACCATCTTGCTCTCTCTCTCTCACCATCAGTCACCCTCATCCTTTCATCTCACCCATACACTGGCTTTACCCTTACCAGTTCAATAGGTGTGTGTGTGTGTGGGGGGGGGGGGGGGGGGGGGGGACGCTGGAGAGAGAGTGAGTGGGTGGAGGGAGATAGATAGAGAGAGAGAGAGAGATGATATGGTAGAGGGGGGGTGGATAGAGGGGGGGATGGAGAGAGAGAGTGAAGGGAGAGAGGGGGTGGGGTAGAGAGAAAGAGGATGGGGTGGAAAGAGGGGGTGATACAACTATTCTCTATCTTGTTGGCTTGAATCTGCAGGTAAAAATTGCTTGGCACATGACGTGGATCTGACAGCTGTTCATGTTCACACCTCTAATTAATGCTATCCTCCCCTACACTACTCCTTTCACCCCAACCCCCTTTTCTTACCCTTCTTTGTTTTCTCCATCTTTGTACGCTACCACCCCCCCCCCCCCCCCCAAAAGAAGACATTCAGTTGACGTCGTCTATCATAATCAAATCGCTGTGACGGGAAAACTGTGCGCATGTAACAGGACATTCCATTGGGAAGATGGGGAATGAGGGATACCACAGCATTGCTTGGATTCTATAAGGAAGAGCCTATAAGTTATACAATTTTTCTTTTTTTGTGGGTGTATGACTGTTCTTCTGTGTGCAATTTCCTGTGTTATGGTTTGCTTTCAATAAATGTCCTTCTTGTTTGTTTGATAACCCCTTTGTGTAATGGCAGTAGCACTATTGTACTAGTGCACATTCTAGACCGTTAGTCGAGGATACACAATATCAGTAATACAACTTCAAAAGTTTGGCAGCATTTTGAAACCAGTAGAGATGATTCAAGGAAAGTATTCAGATGTGGATACAGTACGTAAACAGACAGAACAGAGCTCTCCATCTCCACAGAGACCGGCCACTGTTTGATTTTAGATGTGTTCTATGAATTACTATAATGTATTTGTCTATATTGTAGAATAAGGCTAATAGTAGCCTACATTTTCTGTCAAATTTAATGCAGATGCTAATAGGAATGGACGTGCATATTCTTGTCATATTGTGAGAAGTTAATTTGTTTGTAGTGTCACTTAGCGTAGGTGCTGTGCCTCGACTGTGGGAAACCCAATTGGTTATTTTCAAGCGATTAAACCTTGCAAAAGTCACAACAAATTAGGCATCATTGAGCCGTATATATAAAAAATATATATGTATATCAGTCGATGATGGGTCTGACGAATCCGATTCAACTATGCAAAATCTTAGTTGAGGACACTCCTAACACACACATGCTCAACTTGTCAACACACTTTATTGAGCGCACCTCATTTTGAGTGTTCACTCAAGGTCCTGAGTCACACAAAGGAGTCATACTGAACCGATAGCAGTCTTATAAGCCCCCCGTCGCCCTTGAATTATGAAATGTTGGGTATTTTTTATATTACAAAAAGAACAACGGAAGCTTTGCTCACAAAGAAACAAAGAAAGTTTTTAGAAGTTTTTGTGTTTTGGTTTGTTATTTTGTGTTTGTGGTGACTAAGGACAAAGTGTCTATACATATGGTCTCATGAGAGAAATACCCATTCAAAGTTCAGGTGTCTACAAGAGTGAGTGAAGTGGAATGTCCAGGCAGACTTACAGAAAGGGGTAATGTTGAGACTTCTAGCTCAGAATGTAAATAGAATTAAAAAGGAGAAGCAAATGGGTCTCTGTTTAATTAAATGGAGAACGAGTGATTTCTTTAAGTTCTTTAGATATGTTATGTTATGTGCGCATGAGCAGCTTCACGATGTCTTTAAGTTGTTTAGATATGTTACGTTATGTGCGCATGCGCAGCTTCACGACTAAAATTACGGCACCTGGTAATCATTCCACGGCAAACAAGCATCGGGAGCACAGCCCGTTGGTATGGAACTACTCACACAGTCAATTATTAATGTTTGGGTCACTTGTATATTTAAGTACTGAACGTTTGCCTCACTGTGTCGGTGGAAGTTAGCCGAGAGCAACTTGTAGCTCGCTGGGTGCGAGCCACACCTAGCGAGTGTCTTGTGCTAATTGTTCAAAGCACTCGGCTGGTTTCTGGTGGCGGTGGTAACGGTGTTGCAGGCTTATTTGTTTTCGTTATTTACAATATTATTATATTATATATTCGAATAATGTATTGTTATTGCTTGTTGTATTTCAGGTTTATGACCTGTGGTCATTTTATTTAAAATTAAATTAAGGACAAAACACGAGTTATGACATTGCATGCTTCCTGGTGAGCCTTTTCGGAGGGCTGAAAAACGAAGATCCGAACAGTCATAAACCATTGGTTCTCCTCTTACATGGATTATGCAAGGACTAGAAAATCCGTCTTGAGACTAACTTCTGATAAGCTAACAGTCCACCCAAAAAAGCTGTCTGCTCATCTGCTGACGTACTAGGCAAATCATTAACGAGTGAAAGCCAAGAAGAGGATAGAGTCTACAGTTAAAGGACTACTGAAAACCCAGTTGGCGGAAAACACTTGAACTTGAATTAAACGCTAGAAAAGTTGGCAAGATGGCAGCATCAGAGGAGGAGCTGGAGAAACTAAAACAGAAGCGGTCAGCAGCCCAGACTGCGTTCACTAAAAGAGCCAATCACCTCCTCGCCAGAGCTAGTGCACTGGGGGAAAGTGAAATGAGAAGTGAGTGGAGGAACTTTAAAGTGGATCACTCCAGAGTCAGAGATGCAGGGTTTGAGTATGCCACGGCCCTAAGAGAAGTGGATGACTATGAAGCCAAAATGAAGGCGGAAAACATTGACGAAAAAACAGCGGAATGTGACTAAGTTTGATGAAACTGAACAAATCATACTGATCAGCTTCTGGACAAGGTTCGCTGAGGCGGAAATTACCACTCTCACTGAAGAGGCTGGATCAGCCATGGACCAGGCCGAGGCAACCGACCACCACCTAATGACCAGGAGGGAATGTGAATTGATTCATAGGAACCTGGAACGGGAGGTCTACAACTTCGAAAGAGGATTGGATGAGTGGAAGGACTTGATCCCTCGGTCCAACGCAACAGAGTCAAAGGACCAGATCCGGAAGTTGAGGAAAAGGCGGGAAAAAACTGTGGGATGAGTGGGCATGAAAAGGTGGTTCTCAATCCGATGACGAAGAGAAACTGGGAACAGTGAAAATTGTGGAGCAGGAGGAGCCAGTCGGGGCTTACAACTACAGGCCCCAGATCAGCCTAGAACGTGCACGCTTGCCCATGTTTGCCGGTAATATGAGGGATTACTACCGCTGGAAAGCTGAATGGGAGGACTTGCAACGTCTGGGAAACCCTCATGGATTGGAAAATGTGAAGAAATTCCATCTCTTGGGAAGCCTAGATGAAAAAGTCAAGAGGGACCTCGTATTGTCCAGCTGTGGATCCGCCAACGATGTGTTCAGGCTCCTAGACAACAAGTACGGAAATAAGCCGAAAATAGTGCTGCTGATTGCACAAGAAGTGCAAGGACTTTCCCCCATCAAAGGAAACCATCCGAGGAAGACAATCGAACTGATTCAAGCTGTGGAGAGAGCTCTTCGTGACCTACAAGTCTTAGGGGAGGAAGATGCGGTAAAGAACAGTGTGGTCGTGCAGTCGATTGAAAGTAAGCTTCCTGAGTCACTGAAAGAAAAGTGGTTAACATACAAAAATGACCCTGGAAGCGGGTTTTCACCACGCAACCACTTCGACTGTCTACTGCAATACTTAAAAAAGCAGGAGGACATTCTAGAGGAGCTAGACCAGCTACAGCCTAGCCCAGTGGACAACACTGAGAGGTCAAGCGACAAGACAAGGAGGGCATTCACCAAAGTCACATCAGGAAACACCCTAAAGAGCTCTCAACCAAGCTCATGCATCACATGTGGAGACAACGAGCATGGAGGTAGGCTGTTCGCCTGCAAGGTCTTCAAGAAGCTCAATCTGACAGGCAAGAAGGCGCAGCTTAGGAGAGCAGGAGCATGCTTTAAGTGCTTGCGCCTTCATGGTGAGGATGGCGGCTGCACACAAAAGTATCTATGCTCAAAGGATGACTGTCAGAAAGAGGGCTCTTCAGACCACAATTACTTGCTCTGTCCAAAGCCACTGATCAAGAAGAAAGAGGAAAAGAGCGGTGAGCAAAGCAATGCAAAATTGGGGGAAACCAACAAACAGGAGGACCTCCTTGCCAAACTTTCTCCAGAGCTGCGAGCAGAGTTCAAAGAAGCCTTTTCAAATAAGATCACGACAAAAGTGTGTGCTAGCACTGGTTGTGAGCCAAAAGAGTGCCCTGTCATAATGATGCTGATGGATGTGACGACAAACTCTGGCCAGCTAGTCGGTACGTTGATTGATCTCGCTTCAGATACTAATTATATCTCTAATAAGGCAGCAGAGCGTCTCAAGCTAAATGGTGAGAACATTAAGTTGATTGTCCAAGGTGTTGGAGGGATGGAGAAAACCATTACTACCAAGAAGTATACCCTGAGGCTGAGAGTAAAAGCTCCCAAAGGTACAATAGCAGAGCACAAACTCCTTTGTTACGGCTTGGAAGATGTTGCAAAGGTGAACCAAGCTGTCACGCCACAGCAACTGCAAAAGTTCTTTCCAAATGTTCCACTCAAGGACTTGGTCCGGCCCGAAAAGATCGACCTGTTGATTAGCCACAGGGAGGGTCGCCTGGTCCCACAGGCAGTCAGAGTAGTTGGAGACCTCGTCCTCTGGGATGGCCCCCTTGGGAAAACTGTTGGTGGAACGCATCCTGACCTCTTTGAAGTGATAGACCTAGCAGTGCACAGGTCTGAAACACATTTTGCTAGGTCAATGAGAACAGCTTCAAGGGCGTACAAAGAGATTCTCGTGAAGACGGAAGGACCAATGGGAGTTTCAGTGGAAGAAGAAGACTCAATCCTCCGCAACACTGCAACTACCAACAAAGAAGTTCTTCAATGGTTCAAGTGGGACAGTATTGTAGCCGCCTGTGATCCTCTGTGTGGTGGCTGCAGGTGTAGTAGGTGCCCCCCTGGAGGCAAGGAAATGACCCTAGGAGAGGAAAGAGACTTGGAGAAAATAAAGGAATGTCTCACCTACGTGCAAGCTGACAAGCACAGCGAATCTCCTCACTGGGACGCAGCTTACCCGTGGAAAGGAGACCCCGCAACGCTGCCTGACAATCGATGTGCAGTGAAAGCAACCTTCTTAAACACGGAGAAACGACTGGAGAGGGAGCCGGAATGGAAGGCTGCGTACAGAGAGCAAATCCACGATATGATCTCAAGAGGGGTTGCCGTTAAAGTCACCCAAGAGGAAATCGATAGCTGGAAGGGACCTAAGTGGTATATCAGTCATTTAGTTGCTCCTAATCCTCACTCAACCACTACCCCTGTAAGAATTGTCTGGAACAGTAGCCAGGAATTCAGGGGAATAAGTTTAAATGACCTACTGTACAAGGGTCCGGATGTCTTAAATCAGATAAGGGGCGTGCTTCTAAGATTCAGGACTGGGTTGTACGCCGCCCTGGGCGATGTGAAATTTTTTTACAACTCTGTCTGGCTAGAAGACAAAGAAGTACACCTCCATCGATTCCTCTGGAGAGACAATCCTGAGGAGGTGATTGAAGTCTTTGCTGTCGTCAGGGTCAACATTGGCGATAAACCTGATGGTTGTATCGCCCAGGTGGCAATGAGGGAAACAGCCAACCTGCCCCAGTTTGCAGCCATGGTTGAGGAGTGCAGAGTTGTGATAGAAGATAGTTATGTGGATGACATCTTGACGTCCCACAATGACTTGCGGATACTGGAGACAATCACCAAAGGAGTGGAAAAGATCTTAAAGGCTGGAGGCTTCTCCCTTAAGCCATGGGTCTTATCAGGCCAAAGTGGGAGGTCCGCAATCACAACTGATGCCAGTATCAGTAAGACAACTGTGAGTGTGCCCAAAACACTGGTTTTACCCAACCAGATGCGAGACGAAGAAAGCAAAGCACTTGGAGTCGGCTATGAACCAGAGACTGACAAACTTCGTGTGATGACCTCTGTAAATTTCTCAAAGAAGAGAGGAAAGATGAGGACAGGAGTCGATTTGCGTGAAGAGGAAGTCAGAGGTAAAACTCCAAACCCATTGACCCGTCGGATGCTACTAAGCCAGATCGCTGGATTCTACGACCCTATCGGTCTTGCCACACCCGCAAAGCGGAAAGGGGTGATGCTTGTGAGAGAAGCTTACCAAGAAGCGAGTATAAGCAGTCCAGTTAAGGACACTTGGGATGACCCACTCTCACCAAAACTACGGGAGGCTTCCATAAGACTCCTCGAAGAATATGTGAGACTTGCCCAAGTCAGGTTCGAAAGAAGCCTCACACCAACTGGAGCCATAGGCCATCCAATGGGAGTCACGTTTTCAGACGTGAGTGAGGCTTCCTACGGCGTAGTGCTCTATCTCCGTTGGGAGACGCAGAATGGGGTCGTAGTGAGGCTGATTGAGTCAAAAGCAAAACTTACCCCTCTCAACCAGAAAGGAGACGTGATTAAGGCAGAGGTATGTGGTGCTGTCTTTGCGATCCGTCTGAGAAAATACTTTGTAAAGCACTGCCGCATCAAGGTCGCACGCTGGGTCCACTTCATGGATAGCCAAACAATCCTGGGAGCAATTCACAAGGATAGCTATGGCTACCAAACGTTCTTCGCTAACCGCATCGGAGAGATCCAGAAGGCTGGACCAGTGGAAGACTGGAGGTGGATTGAGGGCAACCTGAACATAGCAGACATCCACACAAGGGGAGCAACTCCTGAGGAACTCGATGAAGGGTCAGAGTGGCAACAAGGCCCAGAGTTCCTGAGTTGGCCTGAGGCTGAGTGGCCTGTGAAGACGGCCAGTGAGATAGTGACCAGCGTGGCTAATGACGTTAAAGGGCTGCAGAGGAGAGCGTTCTCAGCTGTAGTCACCAGGTCTCAGGCAGAAAAGTTATCAGGCCCCAGCAATACTGATGTTGGGGCAGACTTGCAAGACTCCGCACCGCGACTGCAGATAAAAAACCAAGGTCCAACTCCAAGAGTAGAGAGGCCAAAGAGGAAGCCCTGGGGTATAGCTCTAGTGCGCCTTGTAGGGGCCGAACGATTCAGTAGCTTGTCTAAATTGTGTGGAACAATCGCCTGAGTTCGAAGAGCAGGCGAATCCTGGCTGAGGACAAGCTACCGAGCCTCGACCTCAGCAAAGTGGGAGGTGAAGGGCCCCAGACTGTCTGTGGGAGAGAGAACGGCGGCTTTCCAAGACCTAGCCCTTGCGGCCCAAGACGGCGTGAACTTTCAGGATACAACCTTAAACCGCCTTGTTGTGATTAAAGATGACAACAATGGACTCTTACTTTGTGGTGGTAGAGTCCAGTCTTGGAATGAAGACGGAACCGCAGTACCTTTAATCCCGTTCCAGTCGTGGCTGGGGACCTTGCTTGCGAGGGAAGCTCACGAAGCGAATCATGAAGGGGTAGCTGCCACACTGCTGCACACTAAAAGAAAGGCCTGGGCTGTGCAAGGTCGGAGGACAGTGAAGAAGGTGATCAACAGGTGCATCACTTGCAAGAAGCAAAGAGCCCGGCTGTGCCAGCAAGTGATGAGCGCTCTTCCTCAGGAACGAACCAGTAGAGCAAACCCATTCGAGTATGCTACACTAGACCTCTTTGGACCCTTTGAAGTGAGGGACGCTGTTAAGAAGAGAACCAAGAAAAAGGTCTGTGGTGTCGTGTATTGCTGCATGACGTCCAGAGCCGTCCATGCTGATCTCGTCGACGACCAATCTTCTGAGAGCTTTCTTCAGGCCTACTCCCGGTTCACTGCTCTGAGGGGGCATCCAAAAAAGCTATGGTCAGACAGAGGCACAAACTTCTTGGGCGCCAGGCCAGCTACACAAGCACCTGGCCAGTTTGCAGAAGGGATCTGTTGAAGACAAGGCTGCCAGAAATAGCACAGAGTGGAAATGGGACTTTCATCCTGCAGACTCGCCACACAGGAATGGAGCAGCAGAGGCAGCTGTCAAACTCCTTAAAAGAGCTCTTAACAGTCTTGGCGGAACAACTGGGGGGAGTTCCAGACCCTTCTCTATTCGGCAGCCAACTTGACTAATGAGCGACCCATCGACGCCAGGGCACAGGAGCAAGAGGACTCAGTGGAGTACTTGACCCCTAACTCCCTTATCCTGGGGCGCACCGGACAGGGAGGAGACATACACGGAATCGACATGGAAACCCGCTCTTGGCGCAGACTAAGGATGTCCAGGCTGGAGTTGACAGGTTCTGGAAGAAATAGAGTGAACTGGCAGGACCAAACTTGTTCATACGACACAAGTGGCATCGAGCAGAGAGAAGTATTAAGGTTGGAGACGTAGTCTGGATTGCGGACCAGAACGCTCTAAGGGGGCAGTTTCGGCTCGGCCGGGTTGCTACAACGTATCCAGACGAGAAGGACGGTTGTCCGGGATGTGGACATAACAACCTGCATGAATCTTCCTGCTCCCATGGTTCCCAGGGCCCAGAGAAAGGATTCTACCATGGACACACGACAATCGTCGTTCGCAGGGATGTGCGGAGGTTGATGATCTTAATTCCTGCTGAAGACCAAGAGGAGGTAAGATAAGTCCTCGCCATGGGTACC
The DNA here is from genome assembly GCA_026745465.1 of Lota lota. NCBI lineage: Eukaryota > Metazoa > Chordata > Actinopteri > Gadiformes > Lotidae > Lota > Lota lota. Next base: position 743,409 of record JACYXH010000611.1, read on the forward strand.
CAAAGACTGTTACTCTGTGTTCTTTGCTTAGCTAGCGGGTAACCCTGGGAGGCAACTGAGTGCTTCAAGGGCAAACCTGCACTCAGTAGGAGGAAAGGTGGTGGAGCCTACCTCCTTAGTTATTACTTGTTTGTTTGTGAATGCCTACAACGGCTGGACTTTACTTTGAAATTCTCACTGAGAGACTCAAGAGACTGTGCCCTCCCTGGATCTTCGATCAGTTGGCCAAGTGGGAGGTGTTGAGACTTCTAGCTCAGAATGTAAATAGAATTAAAAAAGAGAAGCAAATGGGTCTCTGTTTAATTAAATGGAGAACGAGTGATTTCTTTAAGTTCTTTAGATATGTTATGTGCGCATGCGCAGCTTCACGATGTCTTTAAGTTGTTTAGATATGTTACGTTATGTGCGCATGCGCAGCTTCACGACTAAAATTACGGCACCTGGTAATCATTCCACGGCAAACAAGCATCAGGAGCACAGCCCGTTGGTATGGAACTACTCACACAGTCAATTATTAATGTTTGGGTCACTTGTATATTTATGTACTGAACGTTTGCCTCACTGTGTCGGTGGAAGTTAGCCGAGAGCAACTTGTAGCTCGCTGGGTGCGAGCCACACCTAGCGAGTGTCTTGTGCTAATTGTTCAAAGCACTCGGCTGGTTTCTGGTGGCGGTGGTAACGGTGTTGCAGGCTTATTTGTTTTCGTTATTTACAATATTATTATATTATATATTCGAATAATGTATTGTTATTGTTTGTTGTATTTCAGGTTTATGACCTGTGGTCATTTGATTTAAAATAAAATTAAGGACAAAACACGAGTTATGACATTGCGTGCTTCCTGGTGAGCCTTTTCGGAGGGCTGAATAACGAAGATCCGAACAGGTAATGTCATGATAACGATATGATAATAGTATGTACAGCGTAGGGTTGAATCCGAACATGTGCACCGCATGTAATGACTTGTAGTTTCTTTTTAGTTCAGTGGTGTCAAGACATCATAGGAGAAAGACTCTCACAGGAATCATTCACAACCTAAAATATGGATCAGGTAAAGCAAATTAAACATGCTGAATCTATCCACTGTGCTTGTGTGCGCGCACACACACACACACACACACACACACACACACACACACACACACACACACACACACACACACACACACACACACACACACGCGCACACGCACACGCACACACACACACACACACAGTCTGATAATAATCAGACTGTGTGTGTGAGTGTTAGCATCTAATCCCCTTGGTTGGTTATTCCTGTACACAGATGCTTACATAAGCTCATGGATCTGTATAGTGACCACAATAGCTGTGGGTGTGGGTGTGGGTGTGGGTGTGGGTGTGTGTGTGTGTGTGTGTGTGTGTGTGTGTGTGTGTGGGTGTGGGTGGGTGTGTGTGTGTGTGTGTGTGTGTGTGTGTGTGTGTGTGTGTGTGTGTGCAGCCTGTCCTTCAACCTCAACGGCAGAAAAGGTTGTTTGTATAAGTCGTCCAAAAGGACCCATAATTAACATGTTAACCCCCAATCCACAGTTTGAAGAAACAGCAATACGTCACGTATGTCAAGGTTCTGTCTTGCCAAAACAAAATGGATGACATTCGTTTTATTCTCAGTGGAAAATGCAACTTTTTAAGATAGTTTCAGCATTAAAATGTGTTTTGATAAATGTGAATTTTATTTTCGTAATCATGAGTCAGTGAATGTATATGATGTTTTGTATGTTAGTTAATGCAACATTTTCTTTCGTTGCCATGGTGGACGCTGCTATCCCTGAAACCACTCAGCTTGCATGTTTCTGACAAAATGTTTTTGCATTGTGTAGTCATCTGAGCTGTTGTGTTAAGTGTATTTTATGTAACTGATGATGTTCTTTCAAATAAAAATGAGAGTGACCCAGGGATACATTCATTCTTCTTTGGGACGGATTAGGACGACGTGTTTTTGTGGTGCACAATGGAAGTCTGTTCGCTTTGCTTCCGCCGTAAGATATCCATTTATTTATATAGGTAAATTTTATATACATATTTTGTTTATCAAGAAGATCATGACAAATTAATGCCGCTTTAAATGTTTTTGAAGTGTGAATGCAATCAGTAAAGTAAAAGGCAGATGAAAAACATTCTAAAAGTCTACTAAATTATCAACACGGGGGTCATAGACATACAATAAGTGATGCAAACACTTATTGTATGTGGGGACACAGAATGACTTTGGAGTGAGATAGACGTCTGGTCTCTTTTACAGTATATCAATCAGAGCTTTGAGGTTTACTAAAATTAGTAAATAATATACTATAAATGTAGCCCTTTAGGAAGTGATGTAATTATGTGACCTAGGGGTTAAGGACACTTGGGGTTTGCTAGAGACCTGGGGTCTCTTTTATATGAAAGAGGGCCTCAAGGATATGTGATATTCAATTTGGGGGCTCTAGCCCTACAGGAAGTAGGCATTGCAATTGCAATGCCATTTATCTTTACATAATAATTATAAGTTAATAATTTACATTTATTCACTTCAACCCTCATGCACCCACCGGGTGATTATTAAGGGTTTTGTCATGTTTATTATTGGTTCAGCAAAAAAAGATGTATAAATATTAAATCTAATGCTTATCTCTTTGAACCTTTTTCTTCATTAAAACAGATTCAGTCCAGTTCCGTGCCCTTTTAACCGTCATGCACATGCCAGGTGACTATTCTAGGTTCTGTCTGCTGTTTTCATTGGTCTGCATCAACAATGTATAAATACATATCCAATGCTTATCTCTCTAAACCAGCAGTTCCCAACCTTCTATAAATTAAGGCTCACTTCAAAATCAACTGTCAACAGCCGACCATAGCAATATGAAGCAAAATAGTGTGTTCTCAGAGTGTGTTTATTCGAATGATTAAAACAGATGTCCGTCAGCATCACACAGAAAACAGGCACGGGAGTATTCCAATAACGGCAGGCTATGCCTATTAATGAATAACACCTTTTCTTATTCTCATACATAGGCGAGTATGTTAACATACACTGTCTCACAATGCAGAAAAAGGTTGGGAGAGGCTGCTCTAAACCCTTTTCTTTCCTTGAAACAGATTCAGCCCAGTTCCGTGTCCCTTCAACCCTCATGCACACACCAGGTGATTATTATGGGTTCTGTCATATGTCTATTCTGGGTTTAGCAAACAAAGATGTATAAATATTAAATCTAATGCTTATCTCTCTTAACACTTTTCTTTCATTGAAACAGATTCAGTCCAGTTACATGCCCCTTTAACCCCTACGCACACATCAGGTGATTATTCTAGGATCTATGCTGTGTGTTCAGTGTTCAGCATAAAGACTGTCCTGTCTATACAGTTTTCAGCTTTCAAGGTGTTTAGATATTTCATCAAAAAAAGGACCAGGAGGACACAGGTTCCCAGATAACAGATTATAATATAATATCTACTTAAGGTTAAATGGGCACTTTCATGTGAAAATTACGTACAGATTTCCTATTTTGCTTCCAGAGGAGGGAAAAGCTTAAAAGACAGCGTAAAGAGGGTCCTGCAGTCGCTGCTTTAAATTTGACTTGTTGTGGCAATTTACTGGACCGGCTCAGGGCGGAAAGTGTTTTTCAAAGACCTTTAATTAAAGAGAGTAATGCACAGTGAGTTCAAGTTAACCTCTCTCGCTCTCTATCCCAGACAAAATACTACAGATTGATAGCTAGACAGACTCAAATGGTAACCCATTTTGGATAAGGAAAAACTCTGAGCTACTATTTATTTAAAACAAAAACATAACGTGTAATTTTCTTAAAGGTGTAATAATGTGCTCATCCTATTAATTATACATAGAAACAATGTGTTTCATCAAGTAACACATATTTTAATATAATTCCATTGCTAAGTCTCTAATGACTAAAAGTATTCCGCTATGTGCCCATGTCAACATAGCATTTTTTTCTTCTGCGAAAAGACTGAGCGACTGAGTGACTGCGGCAGCATGGGCCGCCTTGAGGTAACACGCTGCACCCAGCGTCTTTTTTTCAGAGCGCTCCGCCTTGTTTGTGCGGCCGCTCCTAGCGCCTCAAGTTGAAACCATCGGAACTTTACAGAATGGCGCTGGTGTCGTCACTGCTGGTGTCGTCATTTTCAGGCAACCAATCATCTATTTGGTTGGGCGGGACTCGTCACCCTTGTAAACAAGAGAATAGAGAAACTAGCCCTTTGTGATATGTCAAATATAGACAATAAAAAGGATACTACGCGACACTCACACAACGGCGGTTGATATGTCGGTGAAATCTCTCGCCACACAAGCGCTTCATCCAGAAGAAAACGCTTTGTGGACAGGGGCCGCATGGCCCTTGACACTACTGTTCCAGAACTAATTTTCATAATTCCCCTCTCTCCTAGGAGCAATTAGGAAGAACCCAATTACGAGGGACACCACAGAAGAGGCTCTCCAAAAAGAAGTCACAAGATATTTGAAGGGAGCATTGGATGGGGAGGGGGAAGGAAACAGCGCCAGAGGCAGACAGAAGTGAAGTGAAGAAATAAAAAAAGTATTTATTTGGAAAAAATAAAGTGTATTTTCTTTCATATATAACCTACATAATAAAATGTAAACCATAGAAAATGTACTTTGAATTCAATTCTAATGTTCTAATGTAAAACTGTTAATTAAAAGGCAGTTTTAGGTAGGCTAGCAATTGAAAGCCAGAACATAAGGCTATAGCCTAGGCCTATATAGGCCTAGGCTATAGCCCATAAGAAGCTGGTGGAACGACAGCAGTAGACCGTCGGATTAACGGCGGGCCGCTGGCTAAAACGCTGCTGAGCCGCCGGTGGACCGCTGGTTAAACGATGTGCAAAACGCCAGCGGCCCGCCGGCTTCAACCGCCGGTGGGCTGCCAACTGTGCCGCTGCTGCATATGGGTCGTTTTGGACGACCTATACAAATTACCTATTCTGCCGTTTAGGTTGGAGATCACGTTGGTGTGTGTGTGTGTGTGTGTGTGTGTGTGTGTGTGTGTTTGTGTGTGTTTGTGTGAATGACTAAATTAGATCAGGCCAGTCATCCAATCTGTTACCCTCCTGGTCCAAGTACCCACCCACCCACCCACCCACCCACCCACCCACACACACACACACACACACAGATAGAAATTGTAGTCAAGTGGTGTTCAGGCTTTTCATCATCCCAATTGTGATAAACAGAAGAGCACATACAAACAGGTGTGTCCACATGTGTGTGGGGTAACTTTTAACTCTGTTACCAAGATAAATCCCAGCTGTGAAATTCTCAGATAGGGGAGAAAATGTATTTTGAAAATGCAATTTGAGTGATCTCTCGCACAAACACACCTAGACAGGCCCAGACACAAACACACAAGCACACGCATACACACACACCCACAAAAACAGACACGCAAAGGTAGATCAATAGTACAGTGGGTGGGTTGAGGCGCTGGGTCCCATACGGTACGGCAGGTGGTCCGCTGCTCTAACATGGCCCAGGAGAGAGGCTTCTGGTCCAGCCCACGCTAATGCAGAACGCTAGGCTATATCTCTTTTATCTCTCTGTATCAAATAGCATCACAGGTTGTGTTCTATAAAGCTTTCTTTGTCTTTTCTTTACTCCTACTGTAACACTTGGTTTGGTGGGCTATGGCACTTTGATGGTACATCACACACCATCTCTCCCTCTCCGAGGTTCATTTCAATAACAAAGCATTTTTATAAGCAAACCTGAATTAACCATTTGACCAGAAACACTTTGCTTGCAGGAGCTGATGATGCCACAGCATATCTACCGCTTACAAGACGAAAAGATCAGCTAAAAATAAAACCAGGAGGTGGATAAATAAAACAGAGACTGACAAGGCTTGCCATTGATTCATGAATTAATAAATTAATTAATGAATGCATGCGTTCATGTTTTCATTCATTCATTCATTTAGTCATTCACAAGTGAAGAATTCTCAGAAAGGGGTGGAAACATTAATTGAGAGCCTCTCTCCCATGTGTATGGAGCCATTGAGCCAAGTGTATTCTGTCTCTCTCTGGGAGGCTGTGAAGAACGTGGTCTGCAGGGATGGCTAAATAAAGACTGCAGAGAGGATGCCTTGTCACACACACACACACACACACACACACACACACACACACACACACACACACACACACACACATCCTGTCATGGCCGTTTACGTCCTCCCCTGCCTGGATAATCATATTAACTCCCGACTCACTGTCTCTCCCTTTGACCGACACGTTGCTGGCCACACCCTCATGACAGAGTTTTTTTTTTTTCGTGTGTGTGTGTGTGAGTGTGTGTGCACATGTTTGTGTGTGTGAGGATATTGATTTCACAATCATCCGGTCAATAGACTCAGTGTATTTTTTCCTCCACACGCAACAGCCTTTAGAAGGCTTCGAGCTCAATGACAAAGAAATTAGCAATGAGGTGTCCTCATTTGCTGTGTCAAACTGTGCATGTTAGAGACATGTATGTGTGTGTGTGTGTGTGTGTGTGTGTGTGTGTGTTTCCATTGAGGAGAAAAGAGGCTTGCTCCTGGTCTCATCTCTGGTTGTGAACACCCAATGGCAAGAATGGAACTGTGGTGAGGGTGGGGGGGGGTCTTGTAGCACTGCTGGGCAGTAGAAGCCAGTAGCTCACATTAATTGTGCTAAACACGCTGGTGGGTGTGGATATTAGCAGAGGAAGAGGGGGTTGGGTGATACCAGTAAACGTTGTTTACTGTATGTCCTTCTCACAGATGGAACAAGCGGTTAGACTGATATTTTATTGTTGTTGAGGCAATCACGCTTGTCCACACCATTGGGTAGCAGTGCCAGCGACCACTTTGGTGTTAAATACAGCAATCCTGCATAGCAAATAATAGAAAGGTTGTAGCTCTCTTCACGACAACACAGACCCCAGGTTGGTTCTTTAAAACGGGCGTTTATTGCCTTGCACGTCTTTTTCTCTGATGCATCCACATCACACCATGTGGATGCATTTAACAAATTAACAAATTCCGTAGCAGTAACACAGCAGAGAACGTTAGTTCCGGGATGGAACAAAAAAACCACAAACAATGGCCTAACGTTAATTTTACCCATCACATTTAAATTTTAACCTTTACATCAATAAATCATTTATTTATTTACTACATCAAATAAACCATGAATTAACTATGAATTATGTATTAATCATGCATCATGAACACAGCATCTTTGTAACAGCACTTACAAAGGTATTGTTTACACAGGGATGCATTAGGGAATATCTGCAAATCACACACAGATATATGTTAATTTAATTCCATATTAGTAAGCTGGCAAAAGCAGTGCCCATAAATACTTTTGCGGTTGTGCATCAATTTCAAACATTTCTTTAACCTTTTTCTTAATGAAAGATAATCATGTCTTTTCATGAGATTAGATGACATTAAGAGATACTGGCTTGTCCGCTCCTTGAACGTGTGTCCATCTGCGCTCACACTCAATCACTAAAAGAGTGGCATGTTAAGTGGCAGCTTTCAATTCAAAATCGAAAACGTGCCTGCGAAGAGCACCAGCGAATTCCAATGACTATCATGTAATAAATACTATAATAGAAAATAAATGAATTAGAATCATAATTTTTTACCGCTTGTTGCTTTGGTCAAATCCGACACATAACACTAGCCCACATTTTTCTCTGGTTTATTTAGCTAGCAATCTGTTGATGATATCACATCCCCACCGCAAAGGTAAAGATTTCTTTATCATTCTTCTCTCAGTCTTCTAGTTAGGGCTGAATTCAATGATAACCCTCCAACAATTATTCAATGCAAAAGCAAGCAGATCATT
>JACYXH010000611.1:1446259-1461259 GCA_026745465.1 Lota lota
ATAACCCTAGACCCTACTAGTATATAATATACTATATTATATAGTGCACTAGCCTCACATAACCCTAGACCCTACTAGTATATAATACACTATATTATATAGTACACTAGCCTCATATAACCCTAGACCCTACTAGTATATAATACACTATATTATAAAGTACACTAGCCTCATATAACCCTAGACCCTACTAGTATATAACACACTATATTATAAAGTACACTAGCCTCATATAACCAAGCCCTCGACTTTAAATGAATCTAAAGTCAGCTATAGATTAAACTCCATTGTCGTGAATCTTCTGCTCTTTTCTGATCTCTCTCTTTACAACTCTCTCCACCGACAGCGCATTTAACAATACATAAAGACCTTTCCCTTTTGTTGATCTGCCCATTAATTACAATATTTCAAGGTCAAATCAGTGCCCAGTGAGAAAAGAATTGCATGAACACAGTCATGCGCACACACACACACACACACACACACACACACACACACACACAAACGTGCATGCGCACAAACGTGCACGCACACGCACACGCACACACACACAAACACACGCAGACACAGACAACGCACAGACCTTGGGGACAAAGAGCACCACCAGTGTGATGTAGACGGAGAAGACGATTGCGAGCGAGGCGAAGGCGAAGGAGGCGTCCTGCTGCGACGACAGGATCATGGTGACGGGGGCGGTGATCATACACAGCACCTGGGGAGCACGACACCAAACGTTACCATCGCTATGCACTGACTACTGCGCTGGTGCCCTCACTGGTGCCCTCACTGGTCCCACTGGTGCGGTGAGTCAGAGACGCACCACGGGACAATATGCAGTGCACACACTGCACCCCACCCCCCCCCCCCCCCCCCCCCCCCCCCCTCTCTCTCCCACCGAGAGAGAGGGGGTCGATGTGTCACTGGATGGTGTGGAGGTTAGGTTGGGGTGGGGGTGGGGGGGGGGGGGGGGTGGCGTAGAACAAGAGAGAAAGAGTTCGAGAGTCAGCAGAGTAAAAGAGAGCAAGACACGAAAGAGAGAAGGACAGAGACAGAGAGAAGGAGAGAGACAGACAGAGAGAGAAGGACAGAGACAGAGAGAAGGAGAGAGACAGACAGAGAGAAGGACAGAGACAGAGAGAAGGAGAGAGACAGACAGAGAGAGAAGGACAGAGACAGAGAGAAGGACAGAGAGAGAGACAGAGAGAGAAGGACAGAGACAGAGAAGGACAGAGACAGAGAGATACAGAGACAGAGAGATGGAGAGAGTGACTGAGAGAGACAGAGAGACAGACAGAGACAGACAGAGACAGAGAGAGACTTACAGAGACAGAAACATACAGAGACAGAGAGAGACAGAGACATACAGAGACAGAGACAGAGAGATGGAGAAGGAGAGAGTGACAGAGAGACAGAAAGAGACAGACAGAGACAGAGAGAGACATACATAGACAGAGACATACAGAGATAGAGAGAGACAGAGACAGAGACAGAGACAGAAAGGGAAATGACTATGAGGGTTAGGAGGCGATGTAAGTGGGTGGTTTGTTTTGGTTGAGGTCTAGAATCAATAGGAAGGAATTTATCTGCAGTTCCTTCATCCCTGTTTCTCAATGAAAAATAAGAATGCTGATTTTCCTTTTTCTTTGCATCATTATTGCCTAATATGTATTCCAAAAACAATTTTATTAAATGTATGTTGGTATACTTGGAAAGTTTGTCTTCGGGTTATAACGGTTTTTGTATCTATATACATTATCATGCATGGTAATGCTACCTACACATAGCATTACAGTTTCATTCCATGACTAATGGTGTATAACCAGAATCAGTTGCGTTTCCAAACAATAGAGGAAATGAGAGAATTAGACCAGAGTTATAAAATAAGACAAAAGGCAATTTTTCTCCCTCCTCACTTGCATCTCTCCCAGTCATCTGGAGTTTAGATTGGGTTTGGTGAATCACGGATTATCCTCAGAGACAAATTAAACTACAACCATTGTGTCTGTGTGTGTGTGTGGATATGCGTGCATGTGTGTGGATGTGCGTGCATGTGTGTAGGCATGTGTGTGTGTGTGTGTGTGTGTGTGTGTGTGTGTGTGCAGAAGAGATTGACGCCTGTGAATGGATATAAATATCACTTGCGCTCCGTGCTGTTGTTCTAAGACGGAGATGCCTGGCTTAGATCCAGTTTGTCAAATGTAATTCTGCTGTGGCTGATGCAGACTCCCTCAGGAGTAGCCATTAGCTCATCTCCACACATCTCCCTCCCACCACCACACCGTTTGTGTAATAAGCAATGAGCAATAGGATGACGGGATGCCATTCATCCTATGGCATCGGACCACGATCAAGTATTCAAAACATTGTCTTGTTTCTTGTGTGGGGGGGGGGGCAGAAAACCTGCAAGAGCTTGATTTCATTTTAATGACATGTACGTAGACTCATCTCACTATAATGTAAGTGAAGCTTTAACCTTTAGATGAAGCAAGTAGTGTGTAGTATCTTCTGACTTTATTTGACTAACTATTTGACTAACGTTTTATTTACTATGTGCGAGACGGCTGGTTACTGTAGTTACACCTACATATGTAGTTACAGCTCATACAGTAGTGGTGACCTCGTTATTGTGATACATTGTGAATCATTAGCATATATATATATATATATGTAGTTCTGTCTATTTATATCAGGCACATAACAATGCCAGCATACAGCAGTGGTGTGTAGACCAAAGCCATGGGTCACTTTTGACGCTAGCGGTGGTAGCTGTCTAGTTGGCTATCTCCCCCTGCTCTCCTGACATGTGCAGTTAAGTATGTTTTACGCTGGCAGTTAAACGAAGCCAATTTGGACTAGAGAGAGAGGGAGAGAGAGAGAGAGAGAGAGAGAGAGAGAGAGAGAGAGAGAGAGATAGGGAGATGGAGGGAGAAAGAGAGAGAGATATAGAGAGAGAGACAGAGATAGAGAAAGACAGACAGAGAGAGATAGCGATAGAGAGAGAGAGAGGGAGAGAGAGAGATATATAGATAGAGAGAGAGAGACAGAGAGAGATAGCGAGAGACAGAGACAGAGAGACAGAGACAGAGACACACAGATAGAGAGAGACACACACAGAGAGAGATAGATAGAGAGAGAGACAGAGAGAGATAGAGAGAGATATAGATAGAGAGAGAGACACAGAGAGAGAGATAGAGAGAGACAGAGAGAGATATTGACAGAGACAGAGAGATAGATAGATATAGAGACACAGAGAGAGAGATAGAGAGAGAGAGACACACAGAGAGAGAGATAGAGATAGAGAGAGAGATAGAGAGAGATATAGATAGACAAAGTGAGAGTGAAAGAAAGTGCGAGAGCAAAAGTGAGAGCAAGAGCAAAAGTGAGAGCGAGAGCAAGAGATAGACACACAGAGAGAGATAGATAGAGAGATAGAGATAGAGAGAGAGACACAGAGAGAGAGATAGAGACACAGAGAGAGATAGATAGAGAGATAGAGATAGAGAGAGAGATAGAGAGAGATATAGATAGACAAAGTGAGAGTGAAAGAGAGAGCGAGAGCAAAAGTGAGAGCAAGAGCGAAAGTGAGAGCAAGAGCGAGAGACAGAGAGACACAGAGAGAGAGAGCGAAAGTGAGAGAGAGAGCGAGAGCAAGAGCGAGAGAGAGAGAGAGAGAGAGAGAGAGAGAGAGAGCAACAGTCCACAAAGGTGGTGGAGGACAGGAAGTGAAAGACGAGAGGAGAGCGAGACACACAACTGACAAACAGATTAACCATGGCCGCCCAGACCCACAGCAGCTGCTATACAACACTGCGGGGCAGGACGACACAAAACACAAACACACACACACACACACATCCACACGCGTGGATTAACCTTTGCATTTACCTCATCATGCCAATGTGTAAAGGGTAAAGCCAGCAGCCTGACTCACCGCCACGTTGTAGATGGCCATGCCCACGGCGCGGTGGTCGTTGATCTTCTCCGTGGAGATGGACTTGGTCTCGTAGGCCAGGAAGATGCCCAGCAGCAGCAGCAAGCCCTTGTAGCCGTACACCACACCTGGGGATCCAGCGCAAGTCAGTGTGTTGCCTCAGGGGCTCATCCTCCTCCTCCTCACCACACTATGTCCTCCTCCAGACCTTCTGGCCCGTGCAACCTTCTCCTCGTAGCGGCCATAGCAGGTCATACACAAGGTACTACGCTGTCGTCTGTGCCACCGATGCTATAATGCCGCCCAGACTGTATTTGCGTGGCTTCGTGCGTGCGTGATTGCGTGCATGCGTGTGAACGCGATTCATTATACGGTCCAGATGGTATGATATGCTAATGTGACTGCATGGTTTGGGCAGTTGGGGGTTGCAATGACCTGAAGAAGGTTTGGGTGTTCAGAGCCTTGCCCTTGGCAGCGTTGTGCCCGTTGACAGCCAACACCCAAAGCCGTAGAACATGAATGCCGGCGATGGGAATGATGTGTTCCTATAGCATGCTACAATGGACTTCTCCATATCCTTGCCATCCTTCCTATCCTTCCCATCAAAATCCACAGTGGGAGCCACTGCACCCACTGTGGATCTTGATTTGTTTGTGTAGCGCAATGTATTCCCGCTGAGGTCAAGGCTTGTAAATACAGATCAACCAATGACAGTCTGTAAGGGCTGAGAACACGCACGATTTCAATAAGCAAACGGACGCATATTGGGGGCACATGGGCAGATAACATGAACCGGAAATTAAAACAGATCATTTAAGTTGCATACAATTGAAAAACTAATAATAGGTAAGTAAAATTGTCGCCATTTTTAACTCATGTCTGTCAATATACTGACAGTATATGTAAAATATGTATGCAGTGTAAAACCGATGTCCGATTTTTTGGCCAAAGCTCAGCTCTCATATAAATATAAGAGTAGATTATAATATAGGAAGTAATTTATAAAAAGGAAAGGACAAAATTAGAAGAAAATTATTTTTGCTGATCGAGACTAGACTTGAAAGTAACAACACACTAAAACGATTTGATAGTTCAATTCCTCACTTAGTGATTGACAAAAAATCATCACTTTGATTGAATGTTAAGTCAAGGTGCGACAATGAAGTAGTTCACTTGTGTCCTCCCTCAGCGGTACATCGTGTTCATGCACTTGTTTATAGCGCTGACGTGAAACAGGGGCTGCGTCTGCAGCTGTCATCACCGGGAGCTTAGTATGCACCACCAGGGGAGTGAAGCAACGCTGCATGTTATGGCTGCCGCATGGAGCCCCGTCTCTACCCTAATGTCTGCTGATGGAGGGACAAAGGAAAACGATTCTACTGTCACTGTCTATTTGGAACAGGGAGTAATGGCGTTTTTTCTTTTAAATTGTTTTTCTCTTTTGTGTTGTTGTGTTGTTGTTTTCTACATCCAGCACAGAAGTTGGGATAGGCTGAAACAAATCGGAGAAAGTATACTATCTCCTTAATATTTTGTGCTTATGCACCCGTAGGTGTCAGGAGTTCCACGATAGATCAAGACGGACAGTCATCAGCAAATGCAATACATTTTGAGGACCGCATCATTTACCGTGGGACTGCTCTTACTGGGTGCTCAGGGATGAGGAAGGAACAAGGATGGACATAGAGAGATGTAGCTCACCCAGCCAGGTGTTCATCTTCTCTGAGCTGCAGTGCTCCAGCAGTGGCTGGATCAACACATCCAGGTCTCCTTTAGGGGCCTCTCGAGTGAACTTCTACTCACACACACACACACACACACACACACACACACACACACACACACACACACAAACACACACACACACACACGCACACAGCCACACACACACACACACACGCACACGCACACAGCCACATACACACACACAGCCACACACACACACACACACACACACACACACACACCCACATACACACACACACACAACCACACACATACACACACAGCCACACACACACACACACACACACACAGCCACACACACACAGCCACATACACAGAAAGCCACATACACACACACACAGCCACACACACACACACGCACACACAGCCACATACACACACACACACACACAACCACACACACAGCCACATAAACACACACACACACAGCCACATACACACACACAAAACCACACACATACACACACACAGCCAGATACACACACACACACACACACACACAACCACACACACACAGCCACACACACACATACACATGCACACATGCACACACACGCACACAGCAACACACACACATACACACACATGCAAACAGCCACACACACACACACACACAGCCACACACACACACACACAGCCACACACACACATACAGCCACACACACACACAAAACAAACAAACAAGAACTTCACTGAGTTTAACTCAAATAATAACAGATTAACACAATAAGCAGCCAGACAGCCAATGGGACACGGGGAGAAGAGGAGGGTGTATTGACGGTACCTCCACTGTGATGTGTAAAGGATCTACGATCTGCCAGATCATCAGAGACAGCACGTCAATGCCCAGTAGCACCCCCACGGTGGCGTAGAGTTTGAGTGGCTCAAGGTGCTGTTGTTGGCAAAACAGGGAGAAAATGGACGTGAATGGATATTTAAAGCTGCACTATGTACATTTTCCCGTTAGCATCCTCTAGTGGCTTGAGCTACAGTTATAGCTATATCCTACGGCAGGGTACAGCATATAGAAGATGTATATGTTTTAATGGAGTAAATAGCTGCAGTAGAAAAGTGATATAGTGCAGGTTTAAAACAGTTATGCTGTTGACAGACACGGCAGGGTAAAACGCGGTCGTGTGTACCGTGGCAGTAAGTTCAGGCAACGACGTCACAGGGGCACAATAACTCCAACAAATCCTTTGGAATTAAATCAGATCCTGCTGACATACCGATAAATCCCGGAGTATCTTCCTTTGGGAAAATGCCAACTATTGAGGTCACCAAAATGGCAGGATTTGTATATTTTGTACGACATGTGTTTAGATTAAGTCCTGTGTGAGGGAAGATACAGTTCCACCAGTGGTTCTGTGTGTTTTGATGAACAGTTTGATTATTAGGGACTTCAATGAAACAACCACACCAAACATCAAGGGTGAGAAATAAATACAAAGACACCCCCAATGTGAAAAGGTTACTATACTGGGGCAGATAAATATCCCCCCAAATCCCCTTTCCCATGGTTCAAGGCTAAGGATTTACTGAGCCATAAATAGAAAAGAACCCACGCTTGACTAGGAAAACCAGTGAGCCGTTTCTAGCTGTGACCAATTCAATCTGGCCCCCAAAAGCCACTGGGCTTCAGCAACGACACGTAGTGCACTGCAGCCTCCATGACCCAATCGATACATATAGGGGACCCTTCATGTATTCTAATAAAGAAAGGAATAGGAAGAAAAGTAAACAACAAAATGGTTCCGGAGGCGATGTTGCCCACACGTATGGCTTGGTGGAATGACGTTGTTGCATTAGTCACGAGCTTTGATGCTTCAAGGTTATGACGGTTAAACAGAAGCAAGCACGAGGGACCACCCCTAGTGTGTCCCCCCCACCGTCACCCCCCTCCCCTGCTTTTGAGCAGCTCATCAAGGGAACTCGTCTTATACTGTTGTATAAACACAGCATACCAGAGCTAAGTGGTGGATATCCACGGTAAACTCCCTATCTGCATCATAGCATTCATTATCATCACTACTATCACCACACTACTATTATCACTACATCATCCATTCCAAAGTTAAACCAAAGTTACTACTTATTCCTTGGTACTGCTGCAATGGTACTTGAAGCATTTCCAGCCTTTAACTGTAATTTATAAATCCTAAGTAAGGCATGCCTAGTCCTCACATAGATGAGCTCACACAAAGATCTTGAATTGCAGCATTATTATGTTTTTATAAAGCATTATTATCACACTGTTACTAGTTTGTAAGTCGCTAACCTACGCTATTTAAATGATCGCATAAACCATTATCTCCTTATCCTACGAATAATTTAGAACTGATTATGAATGACTTACTAAGGAGCATTAATGTAGAAACCATGCTTTATAACTTTAGTAATTATTCTACTTTGAATTCACTATATACTCCTCCATTATAACTGCTTCAGAAGTTGCAGCTATTCTGAAGTGCTACCAAATGTCGGACGTATACAGGCTCATAGTCAAGTAAAGACCATCCTGCCACACACATGCACACATATGCACACACGCACACACACACATGTGCACACACACTCACTCATATATACAGAAGCACGCACACACAGACACAGACACACATACGCACATGCACACACACACACACACACACACACACACACACACACACACACACACACACACACACACACACACACACACACACACACACACACACACACACACACACACACACACACACTGGGGAACGGCCGGAATGAAAATATAGGGTAGGAACCGATATTTTATTGATTTAGGCTGCCGAAAACTATTTTCCGTGCCGATATTTAATATTGCTGAATGCAAAACAAATTATGTCAAATAAAAAATAAGTACACGATTCAAGGAAACTTGAAGGCCAGATCAGACAGAGTTCTGCTACCTGCAAAACACGAGGCTCACCGCACCGCCTGTTTTGGTTGAAGAAGAAAAAAGCAGCTTACTGCGTCTTTTGTTTACTGTTACTAGGCAACCACCGAATCACTGTACTTAGCCTAGCCGCTATTTAAACATGTATTTAAACACTTATCATTTCATATGATCTCGAGGCGTTCAGGGCGCGCAGAGCAGAAACAGAAACACTGCTGCGCAATGGGGTCCGCAATGGGGTCCGCAATGGGGTCCGCAATGGGTCCGCAATGGGGCCGCAATGGGGCCGCAATGGGGTCCGCAATGGGGCTGCAATGGGGTCCGCAATGGGGTCCGCAATGGGGTCCGCAATGGGTCTGCAATGGGGTCCACAATGGGGTCCGCAATTGGGCCGCAATGGGGTCCACAATGGGGTCCGCAATGCGCAATACGGCCCCCAGCTGCTACAACGTCTGATCGGGGCCTCACTCTTTCAACCTTTTGTTTTCTTAATTTTTCTAAACAAAGAATAAAAGAAAAATGTATAAGTCAAGATTCAGTCAAACGTCCTTTATAAGGCTTTAGTTATCATTAACCAAACATCAATACACATTTGTAGATTCTTAATAAGTGTAAATGATGGATTAATCATTAACCAAACATCAATCCACATTTGTATGTGCTCAGCCTCCGAGCATATCCAGTGGAATTTCACAAGTGGCAGCTAGCCAGTTGTGATAGCTGATCTAGCCATCATCCATCTGGGTGGACACTCCCACTTGTGATGTCACTAGAGGGTCGATGGCTTGTAATGGTTAATCAACGTCACACCTGGTGGTAGAATAGGGGCCTTTTAATGAGTAGTTCATCGTTAACTAACGACTTCTACATTTATATTTTGGTAATGATTAGGTCATTATTTACTAAAGGCTAAATGAATTATGACTTAACGCTATTATAAAGTGTGACCCATGATTCAAAGTTAGCAGAGTTCAACAGTCGTAAATATCCAGCCCCCCCCAGTTTCCTTCACGCGCTTCACAGTGAGAGCTGGCGCGAACGACCGGCTGCGTTCTGGAAAGGACAATGAGACAGAGCACTAAACGCACTAATCCCTCACTGGATACGTAAAGATAAACCTCGTAAAAACCTACTCCGTTACATAGCTCGTCGTAGCGCGCTGCTTTGCAATTTCCACGCAAGGATTTTAGACAACAATTTGTGCAGGATATTGTGTAACTAATGGCCCAAGGTACCTATCATGTTGTGTTTCTTATGCCTACATTCACTTATGACAAAATGACTAAACACGGGGTAATAATGAACATCTTTCCTCCAGCCTAAATGCCAAGCCACCAAATGTTGACCTTTAACCTCCTACAGAAATGGAACAAACACTATCGTCATTCTCATTCCTTATGCTATGTTTAGCATTTCTCTCTCTCTCTCTCTCTCTCTCTCTCTCTCTCCCTGTCTCTCTCTCTGTCTCTGTCTCTCTCTCTCTCTGTGTCTCTCCCTGTCTCTCTCTCTCTCTCTCTCTGTCTCTCTCTCTCGCGCTCATTTACTAAGACGATGAAAAACCTTCCTGAACGCTCTCTATCCCCCTACCGGATAGAGAATGTGTCACTCACAGCTGGACGTGGCTCTAGAAACGGCTTTGGCATTTGAGGGGATAGAAGGCGGGTCTGGCAGAAGAGGACGGGCATGCGATTGGAGGAGGCGGGTGGCCTCTGGGACCAATTGTTTCGGGGCAGTGGTTACATGACAAATAGTAACGCAACGCTCAAGGGTAAGCCATTGGTGTCACGTCTCTCAGTGGATCCACTAGAGGGGGAGAGAGCTATAGTGTACAAAATGATGATGTTCCACTGGGGAATCAGTCGGACGTATACAGGCTCATGGTCAAGTAAAGACCATCCTGCCACACACACGCACACATATGCACACACGCACACACATTCACACATGTGCACACACACTCACTCACATATACAAAAGCACGCACACACAGACACAGACACAGACACACATACGCACATGCACACACACACACACACACACACACACACACACACACACACACACACACACACACACACACACACACACACACACACACACACACACACACACACACACACACACACTGGGGAACGGCCGGAATGAATTTATTGATTTAGGCTGCCGAAAACAATTTTCCGTGCCGATATTTAATATTGCTGAATGCAAAACAAATTATGTCAAATAAAAAAAAAGTACACGATTCAAGGAAACTTGAAGGCCAGATCAGACAGAGTTCTGCTACCTGCAAAACACGAGGCTCACCGCACCGCCTGTTTTGGTTGAAGAAGAAAAAAGCAGCTTACTGCGTCTTTTGTTTACTGTTACTAGGCAACCACCGAATCACTGTACTTAGCCTAGCCGCTATTTAAACATGTATTTAAACACTTATCATTTCATATGATCTCGAGGCGTTCAGGGCGCGCAGAGCAGAAACAGAAACACTGCTGCGCAATGGGGGCCGCAATGGGGGCCGCAATGGGGTCCACAATGGGGTCCACAATGGGGTCCGCAATGCGCAATACGGCCCCCAGCTGCTACAACGTCTGATCGGGGCCTCACTCTTTCAACCTTTTGTTTTCTTAATTTTTCTAAACAAAGAATAAAAGAAAAATGTATAAGTCAAGATTCAGTCAAACCTCCTTTATAAGGCTTTAGTTAATGATGAACTAATCATTAACCAAACATCAATACACATTTGTCGATTCTTAATAAGTGTAAATGATGGACTAATCATTTACCAAACATCAATACACATTTGTCGATTCTTAATAAGTGTTAATGATGGATTAATCATTAACCAAACATCAATACACATTTGTCGATTCTTAAGGCTGCGTTTTGGAAAGGACAATGAGACAGAGCACTAAACGCACTAATCCCTCACTGGATACGTAAAGATAAACCTCGTAAAAATGTACTCCGTTACATAGCTCGTCGTAGCGCGCTGCTTTGCAATTTCCACGCAAGGATCTTAGACAATAATTTGTGCAGGATATTGTGTAACTAATGGCCCAAGGTACCTATCATGTTGTGTTTCTTATGCCTACATTCACTTATGACAAAATGACTAAACACGGGGTAATAATGAACATCTTTCCTCCAGCCTAAATGCCAAGCCACCAAATGTTGACCTTTAACCTCCTACAGTAATGGAACAAACACTATCATCATTCTCATTCCTTATGCTATGTTTAGCGTGAAAATGATTAAAAAAAAAATAAAGTAGCTGTAAAAACAAGTAGCTGCTCTAAACGGTGAGGAGGAGAGAAAGGGAGGAGAGGTGATCACGTGCCAGCAGTGGATCTGAGGGGACACATTATTATTAATAATATCTGAGTGGATGCTTTCACAGGCCCATATCCCATATTTAATAAAACACCAATATCGGGCCAAAAACACCCCAACACACACACATACGCGCACTCACACACACTCACACCTGCGTCTGCACACGCACACACACACACACACACACACACACACACCTGGAGCGGCCTGTGTTCATTGTTTTCTCCAGGAAAGCAGCCCGCCCCCCCCCCCCCCTCAGCTCTCCATCTGGATTGTGACTGCACTGAGACCCGTCATTCATGTACCTTCCTCTTGTCCTTCTTGTCTTCCTTCTTGGTGAAGACCGTGTGCACCCACCAGATCTTGGTGAACATGCTGCCATACGCCAGGCTGAACCCCAGCCCCAGCAGCCAGAGACGGAACTACCAGGGACACAGACATGGGGGAGGAGAGGGGAGAGGGGGGAGAGAGGGGGGGAGGAGTGGAGAGACAGAGAGGGGGGGAGGAGAGGGAAGACAGAGAGGGGGGGAGGAGAGGGGAGACAGAGAGGGGGGAGGAGAGGGGAGACAGAGAGGGGGGAGGAGTGGGGAGACAGAGAGAGGGGAGGAGGAGAGGGGAGACAGAGAGGGGGAGGAGTGGGGAGACAGAGAGAGGGGAGGAGTGGGGAGACAGAGAGGACATGGGGGAGAAGTGGGGAGACAGAGAGGGGGGGGAGGAGAGGGGAGACAGAGAGGACATGGGGGAGAAGTGGGGAGACAGAGAGGGGGGGAGGAGAGGGGAGACAGAGAGGACATGGGGAGGAGTGGGGAGACAGAGAGGGGGGAGGAGGAGAGGGGAGACAGAGAGGGGGGGAGGAGAGGGGAGACAGAGAGGACATGGGGGAGGAGAGGGGAGACAGAGAGGATGGGGGAGGAGTGGGGAGACAGAGAGGACATGGGGGAGGAGAGGGGAGACAGAGAGGACATGGGGAGGAGAGGGGAGACAGAGAGGACATGGGGGAGGAGTGGGGTGACAGAGGGGGGAGGAGAGGGGAGACAGAGAGGACATGGGGGAGGAGTGGGGAGACAGGGGGAGGAGTGGGGAGACATAGAGGGGGGAGGAGAGGGGAGACAGAGAGGACATGGGGGAGGAGAGGGGAGACAGAGA
This sequence comes from Lota lota, assembly GCA_026745465.1. NCBI lineage: Eukaryota > Metazoa > Chordata > Actinopteri > Gadiformes > Lotidae > Lota > Lota lota. The sequence goes on from JACYXH010000611.1 coordinate 1,459,321, forward strand.
GGACATGGGGGAGGAGTGGGAAGACAGAGAGGGGGGAAGATGGGGGAGACAGAGAGGGAGGAGGAGTGGGGAGACAGAGAGGGGGGTGAGGAGGGGGGAGACAGAGAGGACATGGGGGTGAGGAGTGGGGAGAGCGGGGGGGGGGGGTGAGACACAGGAAATGAAAAACACCTTGCAGTTCAACAGATTAATAAATCAAATTAACTCATAAAATATCTGCACATTTGTCGGTAAGCCTCCTCCAAGGTCAATAGCTTATGGAGTAAGACCTTGAACATGAAAACAACCCCCCCCCCCCCCCCCCCCCCCCCGCCACACCACCACAACCCTTCCTTTCATTTGGTAACGCCGCTCTCTTGAACCAGCACAACGGAGACGGCCATGCAGCTTCAGCGAGGTGAAAGCACCGTGAATTAAAACAAACACTGCAAAGCAGAGCCGTCCCCGGTGTTATCCTGGCGTCAGCGCTTGCACCAGTCTCACTGTCGTTTAAGAGACAGCTGACCTTTAGCAGCTGGGAGCCTTTGAGACGTCATCCCCACAAACAGCAGGCGCTGGGGAGCCTGGTATAAAACATCAGCCCGCCCGCCCGCCCCACCTCCAGAAGCAGACCAAAGAGCCGTGACACAGCCGGGATGGGGTCGGGGAGGTGGGGGGGGGGGGCGTCCAGGCAGTGTAGACAGAGAGGGTGTGTGAGGGGGGGGGGGGGGGGGGGGGGGGGCTACCTGGCAGACCACAGGGAACCGTCTGCGGTGCACGTGGAGCCCATCGATGCCCAGGGGGAACACGGCGGCAAGAGCCATCATGCAGCCCACCGCCGTGATGTTGTTGAGGTAGGGCTGGGAGTTCTGGATATATCTGTTGGGAAACGCACGCGCGCGCGCGCGCACATGCACGTACACACACGCACACACGCACAAAAAAGAACCAGTCAATTAGTGCTTGGTTTAATCATAATGGAAAAATCAACACAACGTGTAGAGACAAAGACCCTCCCACACACATACACACACACACACACACACACACACACACCCACCCACCCACCCAAACACACACACACACACACCCAAACACACACACCCACCCACCCAAACACACACCCACCCACCCAAACACACACACACCCACCCAAACACACACACACACCCAAACACACTTCCAACCACCCAAACCCACCCACCCACCCACCCAAACACACACACCACACACACACCCAAACACACACTCAACTACCCACCCACCCAAACACACACACATACACACTCAAACACACCCACCCACACCCACCCAAACACACACACACACACACACCCAAACACACACCCAACCACCCACCCAACACACACCACACCCAAACACACACACACACCCACCCAAACACCCACCCAAATACACACACACCCACACACCCAAACCCACCCACCCAAACACACACCCACCCACCCAAACACACACACACACCTACCCACCCAAACACACACACACACACACACTCATTCTCATACAAAAGCTCCTCTGATCATCAGTGTGGTTGGGCAATGCATACACACACAGACTGAGGAAATCTTCGCTGTCTGTTAGCCATACAAAGCCCCACTAAGTAAGGTGGCGGTCAGGTGTGTGTGTGCTGAGCTGTATGAGCGCTACCTGGGATTCACAGCATGCAGTGACCGCTGTCACTATGAGATGGAGTTATTTGGATCGGCTTAGCAGCTATGCACATGCAGTCCATTCCCATAGAAAGATTAAAATGGATGTTTTGGCAGGCCTGCTTTGAAGTCAGCACAATAAAATGTACATTAGCATGTGTGCTTGAAATAAATTACAATAAATCTACTTTTTCTACATACAGTATATAGTTTAACGAAATGTTAAGTTGAGGGGAACTTTTACTGCCTCTTTGATCAACCAAAATGTTTCCTACACAAAGACGGCC
>JACYXH010000611.1:1466259-1467259 GCA_026745465.1 Lota lota
TACCCAAAGACAACAAATTAACATTTCCCTTTTTGTGTGGGTTGTGTGTCCCTTAAACAATATCCCAGAATGCTAAATATCCAGGCACAAACCAGGCAAAGGCCATTCTCTATAATACCCTCTCTTAAAGAGAACCCTATTCAACAAGGTGGAGAAAAGAGGTAAAAGGATTATGAAAATATGAAACACTTTTTTGAAGAGGGACTGGGAGAGAGAGAGAGACAGGGAGAGAAAGGGAGGGAGATGTGTAGCGAGAGAGAGGGAAAGGGAGAGAGAGATGTAGAGAGAGGGAGAGGGAGGGAGAGAGAGGTTGAGAGAGGGGGTAGAGAGAGGGAGAGGGCTAGAGAGAGAGTATAGAGAGAGATAGGGAGAAAGAGGGTGAGAGAATGAGGGAGACAGTCGGAAGGAGAGAGAGGGAGAGAAAAAGAGAGGGAGATATTGAGTGAGATAGAGGAAGAGAGAGAGACAGCAAGAGAGAGACAGCAAGAGAGAGACAGCAAGAGAGAGACAGCAAGAGAGAGACAGCAAGAGAGAGACAGCGAGAGAGACAGCAAGAGAGAAAGAGAGAGAGAGAGAGAGAGAGAGAGAGAGAGAGCTGATGGAGCAATATTATTGACATTCCATGGAAGGTCCTAACTTAAGACGCCCTCCTCACGCCCCAACACTGACTGAACAATGTGATCCGGATACTTAACAGTACCAACTACAAATCCTCCGTACAGCTGCACATCGCCAGCAAAAGGTTTCTAGTTGTGTTTAAAGATGCATCTACAGTGTTTACCATGGTGTCTTTTTCTTTAATGTTTGAGCTTGTGGAGCCCCCTTTACTGCATCAATAAAATAATGTAATAGTCATGGTCTACATTTCTTATCCAATTTTTGTTAAACACACAGTTTTGGATTGCACTTTCAACTTCTTTCTAAAATGGCACGCTGCAAGAAATGATGAGTGGGTGTAAAAGCTGCCAAACGTTCTGAAACCGTCTTTAGACGTGTAAAG
>JACYXH010000612.1:0-2500 GCA_026745465.1 Lota lota
CTCATGCATTAAACATGGCTTCTCGTATACGGCCATGGCCTGCATTTCTTAGACTCCATTAAAGCCGCCATTCCTCTTCATTTCATTAGCGAATAAGTGGGGGAATATTGACCTTCCCCTGCTGGAGTGTTTGATGGAGGTGGTATAGGAGCTGAAACAGCATGCGGGCGAGGAATACATTTGCTTTTAATTAGTAACATCATATTCCAGTCCACCGTCATCGTTAACGCGCTGTTGATGGTGTTGTTGCAGATGTTCCATGGAAGAGGGAGATATAGTATGTACTGATTCTCTGCGGTGCACAGGAAATGCTCAGTGGTTTCTTTGTTGTCGTTTTTCTGTTCAGTTAAATCCGGTAAAATCCAGTTTAATGCATCGTAAGAGTAGATGTACAGTATGTGCATACATAATGCACAGTTTTACCGTCAACATTCTCCATTATGGGTATAACCCCGCCGCAGGCTTATCATTGTTTGCATAATTAGTTTGATTTTGTATGGTTTTCTTTAGTCTTTGGTTCATGTGCTTATTTCTTTTCATTTAATTGTTTTGATTTTTGGCACATTTTTTGAGCCATGGGACTACAACTTCTAAAACTCAAACAATAAAAAACCACTTTGACTTGAGAGTGCAATAACAAAGTGTGCCCAACAGTGCCCGGGTGAGACTGGTTTGTTCCCAGTGTGCTTCGACTCAAAACCTGCACAAACTTTACTTTCAATAATTTAAAGTTTCAGTTTGGAGGGAAACAGCAGAGTATTTACGCGTTTGAGGCTAGTGTCATCCAGCATTAGCATCGCGATCAGCGTTAGCATCCTGAATGGTGATCTTTCAATGAATTGATTACATTTAGCATTCATGGCGACTAACATGTTATGGTTGTTCTTACAATTTACAGCAAACTAGACATGATTTTAACTGGGGATTCTTTTCAGCCAGTTACCCTGCAGAACTGACATGCCCGCCCAGCATTTCATTTTGCCTGCCTAACATTTTGGGATGAGAGAAAATGTAGATGTTATTCAATCTAGAGGGTTTATATTGTGCAACATTGCTCATGGAGATGCCTTGAATAGTATTTCAGCAAATAAAGCATGAACTATAAGGAAAGGCACGGACATTGAAAGTGCTGCGTCAGCAGACAGACCCCGTATTAAAACAAACCCGGACACGTGTTTTTGTCTATGCTTTATTAAATATTGATTGTGTTAAAAGCATCTGGAACTCAATTCTATGTTCTCTCAAGAAGCACACTTTCTCTAAAATATTCTGCAGTACTTTACCAATTAGCTCTCTTCACCTCCTCCTCTCTCTCTATCTCTCTCTCTCTCTCTCTCTCTCTCTCTCTCTCTCTCTCTCTCTCTCTCTCTCTCTCTCTCTCTCTCTCTCTCTCTCTCTCTCTCTCTCTCTCTCTCGGTTAGTTGTTGCTGTTTTTTCTTCCTTCTTTGTGTTTGTTGTAATGAACAAATAACCTAGTTGTTTTTACTTGAAAAAAAATTAATAGCTAAATTCTCCTTCTCTATCACTCTCTCTATCATCAACCGTGAACCTCATGAAGTTACACTGAGTGTATTACTTAGTCTTTTTAATTCACACATTCTCTCTCCCATGGCGATGCCCAAAAAACTATCCAAACATTACCGGGGAAGAACACACCATCTGCGCCGCTATCACCAACAGACCCCCCCTCCTCGCCACTCCTCCCCCAGTCATTTAAAAACCAACAGATGGAAACCGCGGTGCACGAAAGGCAAAAAAAAACAACAACCCACAATGCACTTTGTTATTTCCACCCGGAGGCACACGCGCGGGGCCCATCCGCCGCTCGACGGCAAATGGACTCGTGTTTGAAACAACAACATGTTGTTTACACGTGCGAGGCGACTTTGTCCCGCGAACAGGAGAACGGGGAGGTTATTAAAGGCTATTTTGGTACGAGCTAGTGTGCTATTTATAAGAATAAACGCAACCCTTGCTGATGATATAAAAACACGCCGGTAATTAGAGGAGTCGAAAAAGTAAACAAGGAAAATAGGCGGGAAGTCATTCTTAGCTGCTGTCTGGCGCACCTGGATCATTAAGGACCTCGTTAAGGACCTCGTTAAGAAGCTGAGGATTAGGCATAATTAGTGGCTTAATTAGTGCGTCGCCATGGGCCCCGCCCAGCTCCAAACAGGAGGCGTTCAGCCCTGGGAGTGGAAGAGGAGGAGAGGGTTAAACAAGGACTAATTGGAGACAGTTAAGCATCATGAAAGCATAGTTTTGGAGGATACGTTTTTGTCCAGCCTGGGCCGGAAACCAACAACTGCAAGGGGCGGAGTTACTTCTTGTTTCCTGTTTCGTTACGGAGACAAGAAAACTCAAATCGCATGATGAAACTTTCAGAAGGGGATTTTAAGAAGTGTATTCTACAGTGGCCAGTCTACACAATGTTGATTTACAGACACTTTTTTAAGTTTACTAGCGTCAGCCGAGTTGTCAATAGCAAAGTACTTACAGA
>JACYXH010000612.1:7500-22500 GCA_026745465.1 Lota lota
TGAGGTGAGACGTTGTGGTGAGAGTTTTTTGGTCGTATTAGATGGAGGGAGAAGTTATGAGTGAGTGCTGTCAAAACAGTGAGCTCACAGAGGGGAGATCCTGTGATTAGGTACATGATACATGTGAGAGACAGATTTGAGACGCAGAGATCTATACACAAGAGATGAGGGTTTGAGTGAGTGGTGGAGACACTGAAGAATGAGGGGATGAAGGGGAGAGTGAACCAATCTGTTGAGATGGAGGGAAATGTTGAGACCAGGACGAGAGATGAGGAGGGTGTGGGAGCGACCCTGAGAGGGAGACACAGATCAGATATTTGTAATGGACTCAGCGATGCCTTCGTCCTGAAGACGAATTACATTAGAGGCAGAGGGCCAGACCCTGCTTCGATTTCGAACCTGTGGTCCTATACTACATGTCATTGCCTCCCACTTTCAGCCCACTTTCCTGTCTCACTTCACATTTATCTCCATAAAGGCACAAACGGCCATAAAAATATAGGAAAAAAAACAGCTTGAATTTGACGGCTATTCTTTCTACTCTATACCTTCTTTTGTAAGTCTGGTTTTATGGTGCACTCAACTTTGGGTTAAGGACTTTGAGTGATTACACCTATAATGTTCGATGCTGGGCTAGCATTGTTTCTAACTGCATATGATGGAGTCTCACTCTATATGGTCTTGTCTGTCTCTCACCATCCGCTATTGACCTTTAACCCCAATCGACTTTGAGCCCGGGGAGCTGAATTAGTACAATCTGGAAGTCTGTTCCTCCAAGCCCAGCAGGAACCAGAGCCATTGATTAACATCCCATAATAAATAACAAAAAAATGCCAGACTGAGTTCCTCTAATCACTTGCATCTATCAGACAACATCCATACTCTTCTTGTCAATGGCTCTGGGCAGGCCTTAAACCAGGCTAATGTCCCAACTCTGTTAGTCAATGGCTCTGGACAGGCCTTCCCCAGACTAATGTTCCAACTCTGTTAATCAATGTCTCGGGGTAGGTCTTTACCATGCTAATGTTCCAACTCTGTTTGCCAATGGCTCTGGGGTAGGCCTTTACCAGGCTCATGTCTCAACTCTGTTAGTCCATGTCTCTGGGGTAGGCCTTTACCAGGCTAATGTCCCAACTCTGTTAGTCAATGGCTCTTGGCAGGCCTTCCCCGGACTAATGTTCCAATTCTGTTAGTCAATGGCTCTGGGGTAGGCCTTTACCAGGCTAATGTCCCAACTCTGTTAGTCAACGGCTCTTGGCAGGCCGTCACCGGGCTAATGTCCCATTGTGAAGTTCCTAATGTAATTTTGGAGAAAGCAATGGCTCAGTGACAGCATTACATGTGAGCGGGGTTGGAGTGATCTGGTGCTTGGGTCTTCTTGGAAGAGGTTTTTAAAGAGATAGGCCCTGTGATAGGCAGTCTGTTAGCAGACGGGAGCAGAGTGGCGTCGCTGTTTAGTTTTATGGTCTGTTATTAGGTTTAATCTCAGCGACAGCCCCGGCTATCCTGAGAAAGGTACTCAATTCACCTGAGTATGGGGAGAGGTTTGAGGTTATGATACGGAACTTTACAAGCTGTTCTAGAAAAAGACCATAATAAAGTAATGGAACATTTAATAATGTAACCAAGCAGGTAAATTTAGGAGAAGAGGAGAGGAGAGAGAGGAAGAGAGAGAAGCCGTTTCGATCCATGAGAGGGAGAGAGAGAGAGAAGAGAAGTGGAGAGAAAGAAAGAGGAAGAAGAAAGAAAAAGGCAAGAAAAAAAAAGAAGAAAGAGAAAGAAAGAGAGGTGAGAGAAAATGGAATAGAGAAGAAAAGGAAAGATAAGGAAAAAGAGAAAGAAGAAGAAAGAAAGAAAAGAAAGAAAAAAAAGAAAAAAGAAAGAAAATGAAAGGAAAGAAAGAAAGAAAAGAAAAAAGAAAGAAAAGAAAAAAGAGAAAGAAAGAGAAGGAGAAAAAGAGAAAAAAAAAAGAAAAAGGGAGAAAAGAAAGAAGAGAAAGAACAGAGAAATGAAAGGAAAAAGAAAAGGTAAGAAAGAAAAAAAAGAAAAGAAAGAAAGAAAGAAGAAAAGAAAGGGAAAAGAAGAAGAAAAAGAAAAAAAAGAAAAAAAAGAAGAAACCAAGAAAAGAAGAAAAAGAAAAAGAAAAGAGAAGACAGAAAGAAAGGAAAGAATCAAGGAAAAAGAGAAGAAGAAAAGGGAAACAGATGGAAAGAAAAAAAGAACAAAGAGAGAAAGAAAAAAGAAAGAATAAGAAAAAAAGACATAAGAAAGAAAAAGAAAGAAAGAAAAAGGAAAAGAAAAAGAAAGAAAAGAGAAAGAAAAGAAAAAAGAAAATGAAAGAAAAGAAAGGAAGATAGAGAAAGAAAAAAGAAAGGAAAGAGAAAGAGAAAGAAAAAAAAAAAGAAAATTAAAGAAAGGGAAAGAAAGAAAGAAAAGAGAAAGAAAGAAGAAAGAAAGAAAGAAAGAGAGAGAGAATCAAAGTTTAGGAGGGAAGTGAACTAGCAAAAGACAGAAGGAGAGAAAGTGAGTGTGAGAGAGAAATAAATAGAGAGATAAAGAAATCAAAGAAGAAAGACATAACCGTCACGCTGTTAGTTTTCCTGTTACGTTGCGTGCGGCTATATCCAGAAAAGAGATACAGGGATAACGCGTGCAGTTGAATCTGGCAGTTGTGAAGTCGCGCTGGGTGGAAACAGCGAAACACGTTAAACATTAACAACGACTGGGAAGCGTGTTCGCTGCTCTTTGTCTTTTGACTCCTCTCTCGTCGAATCAATTGTTAACACGCGCTACAAGGCACCGCCACCTGCTCCTCTCGTGTCTGTCTGCAAGGAATCACAGGCCGCTAACTGCCAGGAATTCAAAGCAAACTACCAAACATTCAAACTGCCAAACTCTCAAACTGCCAGACATTAAAAGCGCCACCTAATTTGAACCCTCCAGACAATTCGAGCAGAGATTACTTGGTGGGATTTCTCTGTTGCCAGAGTAAAGTCTCTAGGAATATCTGAAGAGCAGTATTTAAAATATTGTTGTGAGTGATTGATTATCGATGATTGACACGTTATGACACAGCGGGGGGATTTGAAGTAGTGCAGCGCTGATGGAGTTGTGCCTGGAGGTCTCGAAGTAAAACTTTTGCTGTGAATTTATATGATATAAAAGCTACATTTAAATCCTTCTGGATAAACTTATTTTCATACACATGCACACACACACACACACACACACACACACACACACACACACACACACACACACACACACACACACACACACACACACACACGCGCATAGACACAAGACATCCTATATTTTAATAATCTGGTGTGGTTGTGCATGGTGGTTTATGTGTGTGTGTGTGTGTGTGTGTGTGTGTGTGTGTGTGTGTGTGTGTGTGTGTGTGTGTGTGTGTGTGTGTGTGTGTGTGCGTGTGTGCGTGTGTGCGTGTGTAAAGATAAATGCGTGTGTTGAGGGGGAGGCAGAGAGTGGTCTACTGCTCACGCTTGTTCTTATAACTCCAACACACCATCTGTCAAAACTCTCTCCTCCCTCCCTCCCCTCCCCTCCCTCCCTCCCTCCCTCCCTCCCTCCCTCCCTCCCTCCCTCCCTCCCTCCCTCCCTCCCTACCTACCTCCCATTGTTTGTCCTCCTCCCTCCTCTTTACTTTACTTCTGCGTCTTTCTCTCCCTCTCTCCCTCTTTTCCCTCACTCCCCTCTCTCCCTCCATCCCTCTTTTAATCAGGAAAGTTTGGCAACATACATATATACACACACACACACACACACACACACACACACACACACACACACACACACCAGGCCGTGGAATACAACTTCATTGATGTTATACTGCCCTTTTGGGCAAATTATGTATAAAAAAATAAAACAGAAAACAGCATCCATTAATCCATCATTCCTCCGAAGGGCAGCAAGACAAAACAGCATTTTAAAAACGTTGCACTGTTCACGGCATTCAGAGTTATGTATTCATAGCATCAAGCTAGCTCTGGTCATGCCTGTGAGCAGGTAGTCCGGGGGGACCCAGACAATATGTAAACAGTATGTTACCCTGGCTCGTTGTCGTGGCGTATCATAACACACGAAGCTAGCGTTAGCATCTGGTCGGGGTGTGGCTCCCTGGGGGACACTAAGCTAGCCGCAGCGACGCTGGAAACCGCTACTGAGAAGTCTGTGAAATTTACTTGGTCTTTAAGCAAATCCGCTAAGCTAATGATTACGCTTTGAGTTGCGAGTCGTGCGTTTGTGGTAAACAAATCCTATTTCAGTTATTCTGTACACATAGTTGGATATTCATGTTTTATGGTGTTTTGTTCGGTCGTTAGCTGCACTTATACTGCTTTGCATACGGCTAGAGGACGCTTTGATCTGGTGTATTCTACCTCTGCTTAAAGTTACTGTAAAGTTATGCAACGGCTATAAAGCTGGCAGCTCCCCTGATTGCATTGAACTGTATAATGTTTAAAATTAAATTACTGCAGCAAAACTGTGAGGAAGAGTTTGAGGATGGAGAATAGGACAACCAACTATTTCAATGTTAAAACTGAATGTTTTCAGGGAAAGAAAATGAGGAAATTGTACATTACCGTGAAGTGAATTTCTGCATTAAGTGATCTGTTACATACAGGATGCATGTTACTGTAATAGAGATCATGAAAATGTTCAATCAAAATGTACAACTTCCAAAGCAAAACTTTCTCAGTGAACAACTGTATTGTTAGGAAATGTTGGCCACGCCAACAAAAAACCAAACATAATTAAAAACATTCAACTAACCTTGTTTCTCTGATTGCAATGGCTACTCTGGACTCCGCTGAGACTTTTGGAAACCTGCTCATGCAGCACTTGGACATTTTGCAGTTTACTCCAATATTGATCACATGCTTTGATTGTTCTTTATCAGCCTCACCTGTGAGCGGCTTTGGATAAAAGGGTTTCTGATAAATGACTCAACATTTCTCACACAGACCCTGAGGACCCCAGGGGTGGGGGGGGGGGGGGGGGGGGGGGGGGGGGGGGGGGGGGGGGTGGGGTGGGGGGGGGGGTTGCAGGGAGCGAAGATACCGGACCTGTCTGTTCGAGAACGCGTGGTCCCTTTGACAGATAACGTTATGGGACACTTAAAGGTGATGCTGTGGGTTAGCGCGTGGCGTTAGCGTCTGACGCTAAGCAGCGCTCACAAACCCGTCCGCCGGGGGGGGGGGGACGGGGGGGGGGGGGGGGGGACGGACACAAGGGGCTGTGATTGAGAACGAATGGAAGAGAGGGTAAGACTTAAATAGAGAGGGAGAGGAGAGAGAGGGGGGGGGGTAGAGAGAGTGAGCGAGGGAGACAGACATAAAGAGAGAGAGAGGGGGTGAGAGGTGAGGAACGCAGAGAAAGAGTGTAGAGAGGGAGACAGAGACATAAAGAGATAAAGGAGAAGGGAGAAGGAGAGATAGAAAGAGAGGTGGAGGGAGGGAAAGGCTTTAAGAGAGACGGATAGAGATGGGATGAGAGACAAAGAAGGGGAGAGAGACATACAGAGAGGGAAGGAGAGAGACAGAGAGATTTATCGCTCCTCTGCACAGCTCTGCCTTAATGCTGATGTTTACTGGAACTGTCAGCCCCTGATGTAGTTTATACACACACACACACACACACACACACACACACACACACATACACACAAACAAACACCAGTTACACACACAAAAACACACAGACACAAACTTTCAAACACAAACACCATTATTTAAATTCAGACAGTATATTCCAGCCCACATACATATAGACCTATACACAAACATGCTAGCATATTGTCCTTGAGGTATATATGCAATTCCAGGTGTAGGAAGAATAAGTGACGTAAATGATCTCATTGCATGCAGACAGTCAGACACATCTAAGAGAGGGTTTGGCATGCTGGTGGGGAAAAGTCTACTAAACTGCCATTCACAGCATGCCTTATAGTCAACACTTGTAGAGACACAAATAGACAGCGTGTGTGTGTGTGTGGGTGGGTGGGTGGGTGGGCGTGTGTGTGTGTGATTGTGTAGTAACAAATGTTTCACACCCACCACCACCACTATCACCACCCCTAGCACCTCTACTTCCTCCATCACCAGTCCCACCATCAGCCCCATCCCTACCATCACCGCCACCACCCCTCCACCACCACCACCACCTCCATCCCTCCACTTCCTCCCCTCCAACACCAGAACCAACACAACGACCATCCCCACCACCCCTAACACCACCACCAGCACCACCACCAACATCACCATCCACATCCCCACAACCACCACCCCTAACACCACCAGCAGCACCATCACCATCCACATCACCACCTCCGCCACCATAATCAACACCTCCACCAACACCTCTATCATCACCTCCACCACCACCATCACCATCCACACCACCACAGCCACCACCACCACCACCTCCCCCCCCTCCACTTCCTCCCCTCCACCACCACCACCAGCGCATCACCCCCACCCTCATATATGTATTTGACCTTTCCAGTCGAATGGTTCCCTGCATGGGGATGCTGCTCCGGAGAGACTAATGTGCCATCACTGTACCTGATGAAAGCCACCATTCATGTATGTACTGCATGGCCCCACTCAGTAATCTAATGTATATGTCCTTCACACACTGGCCAGGACCGCTGGTGTGTGTGTTTGTGTGTGTGTGTGTGTGTGTGTGTGTGTGTGTGTGTGTGTCTGTGAGTGCATTCGTGTGTGTGTGTGTGTGTGTGTGTTTGTGTGTGTGCGTCTAGCTCAACTGGTAGAGCATGGTGTTAACACACACATACCTCATGCTACACTGCCATACACTCATTTACACACACACACACACACACACATTAAGATGCAGGTGGAGACACACCATATTCACGTTCACAAAATGTGTTTCAGAAATGCCGTACCTAGCTGCTGTCTGCTATCTAGCTGTATTGTTTTGGGGGGGGGCTGTGTTGTTTTGATTATGTGGTTGTTTAATGTTGATTAGTTGTTCATTTGTGTGTAGTATTTTGTGCATTGTCGCCGTCATTGTTTTCCATTGTGTGCAGCCTTTGCGTCGCTTTTTCCCAGTTTCATTGCGTCCCACTGCTTATCAGTGTCTCCTGTTGGGTTTCGATTTTTCCGCGGTTTCCGTGGTTTCCGTTGGAGCGGCGGGTAAGCCCGACGCGGTGAGCCGGCCCCGCCGCTCCCAGAACCCATTTAGCGTCCCAGCTTGGCGCATCCCGGTCCAACACACACCCCGCCACCGCCTGCTTTCCCCATTAGGCTGCTCATTTCCCCCGCTGTGCAAACCTTCCTATACGCCCTAATGTATATGCTAATGACTTATAGTGCCAAGACACCGGCGCAGATACACCCAGAACACACACACACACACGGCCACACACGGCCACACGGCCACACAAACACACACACACGGCCACACAAACAATCACAAGCAAAGTACACACACGGAAAAACAATATATGTGGAATGGGGTGTAGGCACAAACAGTGGAGATACCGAGAGGTAAATACAGACAGACACACACACACACACACACACACACATACACACATACACAGAAAATGCACACAGAAGCTGAATAGAATGCATGAGCGTATATTTCACAATGACAAATATTTAAACTGACACACAGAAAATCCACATTTTAAACACACACACACACACACACACACACACACACATTGCAACATTTGGATGGATTTGTGGATGTGAAAAAGCCTCAAAATGCATATATTTGAGAGAGAGAGAGAGAGAGAGAGAGAGAGAGAGAGAGATAGGGAGAGAGAGAGAGAGAGAGAGAGAGAGAGATAGATAGATAGAAAGAGAGAGAGACACAGTGAGAGAGAGAGGGTCGAGAGACATAGAAGGCCAGGGAGAGAAAGAGTTATGTTGTCTTAAAGACAGGGGAGCCCCATCTATCCTCTCTCCGTGTGCTTCCAGTTTTGGTCTGCTTATGCAGCAATACCATGTATACTCCACTCCACACATTGACACACACAGATAGTAAATCGGTGGCGAGAAACAAGATAATTTGGGCCTTTTTCATGTTTCTGGTTGTCAGGACACACACACACACACAGGTAGGAGCATTGTTTAGTTGCTCTAGGACACGATATAGAGGACGTATGTAAATGTAAAGATGGTGTTGATGATGATGTTTTGTCAGCACATGGGAACATACACCAGGGTGTGGGTGGGGGGGGGCGTGGCTTCCTTTAGGTCTTCACCCTGAGCCGTCTCTCGTCAGGTAGATTGGATCAGAAGTGGCAATCTCCTCCTGGCCGTCATTCCGCGTTCCGTTCCGTCCGGTTCTGCTGACAGGGAAGGACGCGCATTAACTCTGCGCTATGCAATGTCCCTAAGCATTATGTACAGCGCGCGCGCGTGTGTCAGCTTGTGTGTGTGTGTGTGTGTGTGTGTGTGTGTGTGTGTGTGTGTGTGTGTGTGTATGTGTGAGGTCACATCCATGTTCCTGCAAATCTGATTTTGTATGTGAATATCTGAATAGGATATTGCATCAATTGTGATGTGTACACTATGTCTGCATGTAGGTATTGGACTGGCTGTGTGTGTGTGTGTGTGTGTGTGTGTGTGTGTGTGTGTGTGTGTGTGTGTGTGTGTGTGTGTGTGTGTGTGTGTTCATGGGTTTATATTTATCCATGCTTATCCACATGTATTTGAATGATTGCTTACATGTGGATGTGTGTGTGGATGTGGCTGCATTTGTGTGCAAGACTCGGTGTGTCCATGCATGTGTCGTGTGTGTGTGTGTGTGTGTGTGTGTGTGTGTGTGTGTGTGTGTGTGTGTGTGTGTGTGTTTGTGGTGGTTGACATTACTAGTTTGCCAATGCAAGGAAAACAAAACACAAGAAAAAACCACAAAAACAATACAGCCAAGCGCAATCGGTAAGAGTTGAATATTTTACGCAACTCTTACTAGTCCAGTTTAGTGCTATCATATGTGGTATTGATTAGGAGTGACTGGGTCACATGACTTGGACGCTATGGAAAGAAAAGATGAACTTTCCATTCAAATATTCCTATAAAATAGAAAAAGCACTAAAATTAAATAAAACGAGGTGTGTCCTGTGTGTCCGGTTTAGTGCTATCATATGTGTTACGGATTAGGAGTGGCTGGGTCACATGACTTGGACGCTATGGAAAGAAAAGATGAACTTTCCATTCAAATATTCCTATAAAATAGAAAAAGCTATTGAGGAGTTTTCCATTCAAATATTCCTATAAAATAGAAAAAGCACTAAAATGAAATAAAACGAGGTGTGTCCTGTGTGTCCGGTTTAGTGCTATCATATGTGTTACGGATTAGGAGTGGCTGGGTCACATGACTTGGACGCTATGGAAAGAAAAGATGAACTTTCCATTCAAATATTCCTATAAAATAGAAAAAGCTATTGAGGAGTTTTCCATTCAAATATTCCTATAAAATAGAAAAAGCACTAAAATGAAATAAAACGAGGTGTGTCCTGTGTGTCCGGTTTAGTGCTATCATATGTGTTACGGATTAGGAGTGGCTGGGTCACATGACTTGGACGCTATGGAAAGAAAAGATGAACTTTCCATTCAAATATTCCTATAAAATAGAAAAGGCCATTGACGTGCGCTACAGACTACTTATTTTACACCGCGGCTTAAGACCTCCGGACTGGAAACTTCCCCAACAGTTGTTCTCAGCGGTGTCGTCGGTCGGGAACAAAAGCACATGGTTTCCTGTGATGTGCGCCTGATTGGTCCGTCGCGTTCTCCTTGCCGGTTCTTTCGGGTCCCCACGAAATTGTCTGGCTGTCCGTAGCTTGCTCGCCAAATGTACGCGTTTAGACCGAGCACCTGAGGGAGAGAGGGTTTAACGAAGGAGAGAGAGAGAGACATAGGGAGACGGGAGGGAGAGAGGGTTTAACGATGGAGAGAGAGAGACATAGGGAGACGGGAGGGAGAGAGGGTTTAACGAAGGAGAGAGAGAGAGACATAGGGAGACGGGAGGGAGAGAGGGTTTAACGAAGGAGAGAGAGAGAGAGACATAGGGAGACGGGAGGGAGAGAGGGTTTAACGAAGGAGAGAGAGAGAGACATAGGGAGACGGGAGGGAGAGAGGGTTTAACGAAGGCGGTACTGGACATCACGGCCCAGAGGACAGCTTGTTTAGAAATAATGATCCTCTACAGGAGATGAGAGAGAGAGAGAGAGACATAGGGAGACGGGAGGGAGAGAGGGAGCGAGGGGGAGACAGAGAGAAAAAGAGAGAAAGGGGGAGAGAGTGACAGAGGGGGGGAGAGACAAAGAGAGAGAGAGAAAGAAAGAGAGAATGAGACAGAGACAGACAGAGAAAGAGAAAGAGAAAGAGAGAGAGAGAGAGAGAGAGAGAGAGAGAGAGGAGAGAGAGAGAGAGAGAGAGAGAGGGGTGCAAAGGCGGGTACAGGCTGAGACAGATGTGAAAAAGATGGATCCGATTATTGTGGCATTGGGATTCTGTCGTGAGTTACAGCAGAATACCAGTAGAGTGGAATCAGTGAATAAGTAAAAATGTTGTCCCTGTAGAACAGTAAAAATGTTGTCCATGTAGATCAGTAAAAAGGTTGTCCCGGTAGAACAGTAAAAAGGTTGTCCATATAGATCAGTAAAAAGGTTGTCCCTGTAGATCAGTAAAAAGGTTGTCCCTGTAGATCAGTAAAAAGGTTGTCCCTGTAGATCAGTAAAAAGGTTGTCCCTGTAGATCAGTAAAAAGGTTGTCCCTGTAGATCAGTAAAAAGGTTGTCCCTGTTCACGGGCATGTAACATGAACATACATGCAAACTGACGTACAGACACATATACATATACATACACACACACAACCACACACACGCACACACACACTCAAAACAGGGGGAAATAACACATACACACATAACAGTACACACATACACACACGGCTAAGCCTCTCAGCTGGTCTAATTTAATTATATTTCAACACAACACGACAGGAAAGGAGATCAACCGACCAATCAGCCATCAAAAACAGAGGATTAAGGATCAGGTCTGAATAAGAACGGTTGCATGTTTGACATCACAGGGTCCAGCGCGTGGCATGCGCTCTGTGGCGGAAGTGCATTAGCTGGCATGCAACACGGATAGCATGCGACGCTAGCATGATCACCGTAGCGCAGAGGATAGCTTTAATATCCAGCACGCCATGCTATTCCCCAGCTGCTTCAGTTCCCATGGTGAGGGCTGTACACACACACACACACACACACACACACACACACAACCACGCGTATACATCCACGCACACACACACAAACATGCACACACACACAACCAAACGTATACATGCACACACACACACACACACGCACATATATACTGTCAAACATATACATACACATAACTAGCACACTATGCGCTTACATCTCTTGTGTAAACCTACGCAATCACACAAAGAACACGCACATGTTTAATTGCAAATCCCACACACACATACACACACACTTTATATACAGTAGACACACACTCACACACAGACAAGAATGCATTTATGTGCATGCACATGAAAAGTAAATGCTCTAAAGCTCGCTAACACACACACAAAGATACACACAAACACACACACACACACACATACGCACAAACACTCACACACATATGGGAGACTGATGCAACCTGATGCCAATATCTAACCCCACCTCACCCTACTCATAATTCATCTCCCTCCCTCCCCTCATTCATCCTTAGAAGCATGCACACACACACACACGCACATACACACACACAAATAAACACACACACACACATACACACATACACACACAAATAAACACACACACACATACACACAGATGCACATAAACACACACACACACACACAAATAAACACACACACACATACACACACACATGCACACACACATACACACATATACACACACACACACACAAATAAACACACACACACACATAAACACACACACACACAAACACACACACACACAAACATCTACTCTTCCCTCTGTCTCTTCTGCTGCTCTGGAATGCTGACAGAGCCAATCAAGAGTGAGCAGGTCAGAGTCCGAACCACTAGCAAATATTGCAGAGCAAGATCACAGACTGAAGAAACCCCCAACACATAGAGGAGAGGTGAGGAGAGGAGAGGAGAGGAGAGGAGAGGAGAGGAGAGGAGAGGAGAGGAGAGGAGAGGAGAGGAGAGGAGAGGAGAGGAGAGGAGAGGAGAGGAGAGGAGAGGAGAGGAGAGGAGAGGAGACAATAACAAGGGGGATAAGGAGCATAGCTTCTCGTGTCAAACGATGCAGAAGAGGAGGGGAGGCAGTATTCAGGTGAAGGAGAACAACCATAACATTGGATGACTCAAAGGACACCAAGTCAAACCAGAGCTACCATATGTGGAGCAGGTGGGCGAATCAAGAGCAGAGAAATATCCATCTCAATAACTCACACAGTGTAGTATATATCGAGCTTTAGAATCCCATCATCTTGGAGGGGATAGTGTGATTAAATACTAGGGCTTAATGACTTGTTAAGAATAATCATCCATCATGGGCTGCTCAATTATCAGGAGGCCACTGTCCGTGTTCACTCATATCAATCCTCTCTCTCTCTCTCTGTCTCTCTCTCTCTCTCTCTCTCTCTCTCTCTCTCTCTCTCTTCTCTCTCTCTCGTTCGCTCCCTCTATTCTTCTCTCTCTTTCCTCTCTTTCATTCTTTATTAGTTCTACTCGCTCCCTTTATTCCTCTCTCTTTCTGTCTCTACCCTTCTCTCTCCCTAACCCGCTCTATCGCTCTCTCTCTCCATGTATCCCTCTCTCTCCATCCCTGACCCCTCTCCCTTTATCTCTCTCTCCCTCTCTCTCTCTCCTCCCCAGCCACTAATTTACAACGTGCTAACCCAGAGACGTGTGCTTGAGACAGGCACATAAATCCACCCTACCTTCCAAGCGGTTAAACCCCAAGGACACCTCAAGGACGTTGGTCACCACCACCTCAACTACCTCCACCACCACCACCATCACCACCACTACCATCACCTCCACCACCACCTCCACCACCACCACCACCACCACCACCATCACCACCACTACCATCACCTCCACCACCACCACCATCACCTCCAGCACCACCCCCACCATCACCTCCATCACCACCACCACTACCACATCCACCTCCACCACCACCACTACCACCACTTCCACCTGCAAGGGGGAATAACTATAGCAAACTCCATTACCCAGAATTCAGTCCAGTGCAGAGAGAATGGACCTCAACGAGCCGGTATCAGAGAGATCTACTCTCCCACTGTAAACTCAGCATGACTTTCATCAGCATCAAGATGAAACCACAAGCTTACTGCTCACCTCTCCCTCTGTTCTTATACATGTATCTCCCTCACTCTCTCCTCTCTCTCCACCCTTTCTCCCTGTCCATCCCCCATCCTTCTCTGGTTCATCCCTGTTTCAGAAACATCTCTCACTCCATCGTCTCTCTCTCCTCTCTCATTGTCTTCTCTCTCTCTCCCTTTCTTTATGTCCATCTCTACCCTCTCTTTTCCCTCTTTATCTCTTTATTCTCTATCTCTCTTCTCTCCATCCTATTTTCCCTCTCTCTCTCTCTCTCTCTCTCTCTCTCTCTCTCTCTCTCTCTCTCTCTCTCTCTCTCTCTCTCTCTCTCTCTCTCTCTCTCTCTCTCTACCATCCCACGAGGCCTCATAACTATTGGTAACAGTCATGTCTGTACGTGTCCCAAGGCGACAAAGAATCCAAGGGTGTAAACGTAATTACATTTACACACCTAACAACCTCATACAGGGAGATTAACACACTGATACCGATGCACACACACGCACACGCATGCATTCATGCACACACCAATCATGCGGCCACACACTCGTGCACATGCATACACACAATATACCAACATGAACTTGCTTACATTTCATTTCTGTAAGTTCTGTCCCCCTCTATTACACTATTAATCTCTCCAGCTCTTTATTTCCCTCTGTCTCTCTCTCTCTCTTTTTCTCACTGTCTCTCAAAAACACACACAAATACGCGTAACCACACGCGCACACACATACATACGCACACACATTATTTCTCCATACACCCATTCTCTCTCTTATACAAACAAACACACACATATACACACACACATTCCTTTAAACACACACTAACACTCCCTCACGCACGCACTCTTAACTGCGCTCACTGTGTTTGTCTCAGGCGTGGGGGGGGGGGGGTCCGCCTCGGGGGGGATCCCCAATCTGAAACCTAACAGGTTTTAAATTGGGCATTATGAATGAACGTGGCATCACACTCTCAGCGGAGGGGAACCCCGCGGGAAAACAACCCTCTTCATTCCCCTCCAACGTCCGTCCCGGGACGCTGGTCCCGGGACGGGTCTCGAGTTCCCCATTAGCACGTTAAGTTTGGTGAAAATGACAAGGAAGCCAAAATAAACACCCCCCCCCCCCCCCCCCCCCCCCCCCCACCAATAGTTTTTTGGCGAATATGTGTGCATGTGTGTGCTTGTCTGTGTGTGTGTGTGTGTGTGTGTGTGTGTCGTTGCGTGTGTGTGTGCGTGCGTGTGTCTGTGTGTGTGTGTGTGTATGTGTTTATGCGTGCGCACGTGCGTGTTTGCGTGTGCGTGCATTCGTGCATGTGGGTGTTTCTCTATGTGTGTGTGTGTGTGTGCGTGCGTGTGTGTGCGTATTTTGTTTGTGCGTGTGGCTGTTTCTCTATGTGTGTGTGTGTGTGTGTGTTTGTGTTGGCTAACAAGAGGATGCATGTGAGGACAAGGAAGATGTGAGATTGTTGACTGTGGTTCTGTGGGACTCTGATGGATATTCCCCTCAGAGTGTGTAAATGGCTGAGTCATGTACACCTGTGACGGAATCACCTTTTTTATTAAAATATTTATCCGCAGACGATGCACCTGCAGGCTGGCCCTATGTGCTTAATG